>JAUTDX010005793.1:0-24749 GCA_030844895.1 Ambrosia x helenae
TACTTGGATGCTTATCCGGTTACATTCTTTTTAACAACTTGTCGCAGCTGTGTTTAGGTTTTTATTTCTACATCATGATATAAGTTTTATTGAAACGGAGTTGTGTATGAAATAAAGTATTTTTTTTTTGGTTCATAAATTGTACCAATTGATGGCACCATAACGAGCAATCGTACCGAACAAACCTCGGTGTATGATAGGGTGGTTGTGGTTTTATACTAGGGATGATGAGAATCAAGCTGACTTGTCGTATGATTTTGACGTTTCGGCGTTGGTTGCTGCTAGTGATTTGAATAGTGATGATGAAATGGAAGAAGATGAGTCGGATAGTGAATGCGAGTATGAAAGTGATGATGGTTATAGGAAAAGAAGGCGGGTTTTAAGAGGATGATGAGACTGATCCGTTGAGGCTGTTTAGGAAGCTAAAGAAAGAGTATAATCATATGGGTACTTTTCATGGGAAGCCGAGGGGGTGTTTGATGTAGGAGTTGTCTAATTACTTGAGAAAGAACACTAATGATTTGTTGTGGCGCGGATCCATTTGTTCACGAGAGGTAGTTTATGAAAGGTACCAAGCTGGTTCTTCGTACGTGAATAGAACTTATTTGATTCAATGCTATGTTCTTCGTACGTGGCGACAAAGTTGAAAACATGGAGTGATAATGGTACTAAAAAGCTCATGTTACTTGTTGCTCAAATGGGGTTCTTGTTGTTACATGGTTATAGCTCAAATGTTTTCGGCTGCAGATGTGGTACTAAAAACACACACTTATTTTTTTTACCCATCCCGCTTTTCATTCTTTACTCTCAAAATCTTCTCTATTGAATTTTAAAATGGCACGGCATTGGATAGAATGAGAGGATATTGCTTTGCTCACGAGTTAGGTGGATGTCGTCGAGCTAGGAATGCGTTCAATTAGCAACATTTCTTGGTGTGTATTAGAAGAAGGCAACAAAGCCCCTGTTAACATAACGCTTAGGTAACGCATAAAGCTCCTAAAGACTCCAATCCATACCGTATAAAATTGACATGAGCTCATATATTAGAGAAGAGAGAGAGAGAAAGAAAGAAAGAAGAAGAAGATCTTGTTGAAATTAGAAGATTGAGTTTTATTTTTTATTTATTTTTTTTATAAGATGGGTTTATTTTTTTATTTAATGTAATGTTTAAAAAAATGTTATGTAAAATATTTATGTTTTATATTTATTAATTTGGTAAAAAAAAAAAAAGACCCACTCACCTCTATCCACAACAGGATCAAGCTACCAATCCCGCGGTCCGCGAGCCAGTGCCACATCGACGCCTACATGACACAATATTATTCGATAAAGTGTTAGCTCACCTCTAGCCATAACGCATAGTCTTATGAGGCTTGAACTCTTAACATCTTATTTGAAAGCCAAAGGCATTATAGCCCAGCGGCATCTTGGTGGTGAAATAAGACTTATGGACCATAAGGTCCTGGGTTCGAATCTCACAAAGAGGTTTTTCTCATAATTATGAGTTTCCTCCTGAATTGGTGACTTGGTGGTGGAATATGATCGCGTGGCAACATTGGTGGCACGATGATCTTCCAGTGTTCTGTGAGTGATTCCAATTTGTTAGCCGTTAAAAAAAACATCTTATTTGAAACCCCAACACCTTTATCACTACAATGGGTGGGGCGAAAACGAGGACATTAATGTTATCATTAAGTTCACTCATGATTTTTATATATTTTCTTTTATATAAACCAAGGTGGAAATGAAATTTTAACATATTTAATAATTTTAAAACCAAAAGACATTAATTTCAACAAACTATTTTACAATATTTATTAAATTTTTTTAGAATCTTGAGAACGGACAAATATTTTGTATTCTTCATTTAATGATTCATGAGTTTTAAATATATTGTTTTTCTAATATTAATCTTTTGTCATTTGTGATTTGTAAATTAGCAGTGAAAATGTCTGGCAATACTCAGCACTTCCAACGAAGAAGAAACAAGCGGCGATCACCCTCTGTGGCTTTGGAAGATCCCGGCAGTGTCAGGGTATTTCTTGCAATCCTTTTATCAACGTTTTATCTTATACATGTCTATGCTTTATAAATCGTTACAATTGATAACACAACTTAAGCAAACCCTTCAATTGGATTGAATTTTTATGATATGATATATGATTTACGGTTAACTTTTTTTTTTTGGTTTAACGGTTTGGTTAATTGGCCAGGTTTTTGAAACAAGAAATTGGCCGTGTAAACCAACATATGGTTTAAATATATGTTATTTGTTTTTCGTGTTGTATCTATGTTTGTATGTCATATTTATTATTTTAAATAGATAACAAAAAGAAACGATTAAAAAACCCCTTTCAAAACGTCAAACCAAACCTTTTTGGTTGATTTGCTTGTCTAGCCAATTCAACTAACCCAAACGGTTTGGTTTGTTGTTTATCTACCGAATACCCAGTTAATATTAGTTTTGGGACTCGTAATTATTTACTTTATTTATTGTATTTAAATTTTATATATACAAGTTATTAGAATTGCAAGAACTAATGTGATATTCAATTTTTTAAAATTATATAAATAAAAAGATTAAATATATATGTTATAATCATAATGAATAATTAATCTCTCTTTGAAATTAATTAGTTTCTAAACTTATAGTTTTTTTTTTTGGCCGCTAAGAACTCACCCGTGACTTCCCACCTCATGCATTGTCTTAACCGGGCCTGCTTCAGTGGGAGTCGAACCCTTGACCTCACCCGGGCGGAACCCACCTATGGTGTTAAACCCTCCCACCTCAACCATGTTGCCATGGCATCATTGGCAACATATTTCAAGATTATAGTTAATAATTTATCTATCCCTTGGCCGTTAAAAAAAATTTATCTATCCCATCCTAATTTCAAGATTACGGCAACATATTTTTCAACGACTATCGACATGCACATGTAATTCTCCAATCTCCAGCAACACTCACATGTTCATCTACAGACTACATACACATATATATATGCATGTTTTAAGTCAAGAAAATATGAAATATTAATATGTAAAATATCAATAACATGCACATTAGAACAAAATTCATGTGATAAAACAAATTCTCATGGTTTAATATGTCTATTACTTGCTTGTACCCCACGAGTTGCGATCGGGAACCTGTATATGTAAGTGAAAAAAAACATGTAAGTTGGCAATGTGATGGGACATCAGTCGGTATGGATTTGGTTCCACATTAAAAACTTGGGTTACCATAGTAAAAAAAAAGTATGAGCTTGCATCTTAGTTGTATCTTAGTTGTTCAAGATGTCATGATTTAAAATTTAAGGCAAAATAAAATGTGTTGCAAAATGCACATATGCATGACATAAACACGTAATCTTGTTGCAAGATTATACTTGATATATATCAATATGTGTTTATATCATAAATTTTTATTTGTATTTAATAATATTCATGGAATGAAAATTACTTGTACCATTTGTGAATAATATTCATATATGTATATTTTTTTATAAACAAATTTAGATTTTTTAGGATAAAACGAGAGTCGAATTTAAACTTTTAATCTTTTTGTTGTGGAGTACATCACATACCACATGTAGGTCCTCCTTATCTATTACATTTCATTCACATGAGTAAATTGCACATGAATAAATCGTATTTATCATATTCAGATTTTGAACCTTTTAACTTTTATTTATTTATTTATATTATTCTCAGAACATTTTGGTTTGTGCTTTTCATTTCATTCACATGAGTAAATTGCAATTTTCATGTTCAGAAAATAAAATTACTTTTCGTATTCATTCATGTTTTATAAAAAATCCGTATTCCGGCCTTTTAGTCATCTATATATATTAAAGTTAATCATAATGACTTCCCGTATTTATTACATACATATATGCATATTTATGTTGCTAACAAACTTTAAAATTGAGTACTCGTTTTTCTTTTTAACTTTCAAAAAATGTCATTTTGCTGGAAAAATGATACATCTTTGTTGATTTGAATTCCACTCATCTGATATGAAAACTTTAATTAAGAGTTAAATGCAATTTGTTGAGTCCCCACTTCTCAATGTAGGTCTATTGAGTCCCTCTGTCCCTGTGGTGTACAAAATTGGTCATACAAGTCCCTGGACTAACGTCCATCCCAATTTTTGTTAAATATTTTGTGAAAGACGGTTTGTCCCTAATTCCTTTCAGTATGCATTCCTGTGGTTTGTTGTTTCTTACTTTCCCTAACCTTAACCACCAAAGAAATGTGTAGATCACATCAGATCACAACATCATTAACATGCATACATTTTATAAACAACATTAAAAAACAACAAGCAACATCAGGTCATGCATACATTTTGTGACAAACAACATCAGATTATGCATACATTGTGAATTGTAAACAACATACAACATTAGTAACTTCAGTAAACAACTTAAGTCTGATTGCATATGCATTAATCAGTTGATTTGCACACACTCTCATTACTAAGTCTAATTGAACACACAACATCATATTAGTATGCATACTAAATTACTAATCTATAACATATGCAATAATTAGTTTCATTGCATACACTCTCATTAATCAATCTACTGCACATACAACATCATATTAGTATGCGTACTAATCTATAACACTGTGAAGTGTATGCAACCCTCTTATCAGTCTCGTTGACACCCGACACATCGCACAGGCCAACCCACTAGTTTAACTAAAAGAGAGAACAAAGAAATTTACATGGATGTCAAAGTTTGTTTCTTGGTTAAGTTTAGATGATATCATTGATCATTCAAATTCCTTGATCTTCTATTGAATTGCATAAACACCGCTACACTATGTCAAACCTTTGAATGACCGAGGTAATTTCATGCAGTTCTCGTCATATTTAATTTATTGTTTTACCATTAAACATCTAGCTTTACTACTTATTTTGCTGAATTTAGTAACTATTTTTGTGTTCTGCGCGTTTTTTAATAATTTGTTTTTCTACAGTGTCATATGATAACTTTAGCGTTTCAAAAAATAATGTATAAATTTTATTAAAATAGTTTTCACCCGACATAGTAACATTTATTTTATCATATTATAAATTATATATACACATACTTGTTAACCCCTAAGCTCCTTACTGGCTCATTATCACCTTATTGCTTTCTTGTCTTCCGTTCCCCTAGTACAGGGTTCAAATTTCTGTGTTTATGATTTCAACATATTAGCTTGATTCAAATAATGAAAAGGGTGAAAATAATCATATCGATGCGGAATGTTTTGCGTATACAATAACTACTAAAATCTCTTTACATGTAGAGATGTTATTGAAAGGACAGTGATGGATAGCTAATGATAAGCACACAATAAGATATAATATTAGTAACAACTAAGATATATATTAATAATAACTCTTAACATATATCTCAATTACCATAAGTACTCGATACATCAATATGTCTCTAAAAAGCCTCCGTAAGATAAAGGTTCATAGTGAGTGTGCGACTTGGAATGAAGTGTAGCAAACTGGGTGATTAAGAGTCCCTTGGTGAGAATATCAACGGAGTAGCAGTCGGTTCATAACAAATATGGAGGGCATGGTAAAAACATCTGGAAGCCAAAATCAAGGTTTTCGTGTAATGATAACTACCAAATAAGTAGCTCCAATGTTGTTTCATCGTAGAATCATGAAGTACAAGAGTAAAACAACAAATATAAGTTACAATGTTAGTAAGAACACGATACTTGAACTCAACCTTGGATTGAGTAACAACGTGTTGTTTCTTCCAATAACATGTGGTGGAGCGAATATCATCTTTGCAATCTACCCACTCAGCGTTTGCGTAGGCACAAATAGTAAGGCTAGTCACTTTGGGTACGTGTAGCCAATTTTTGAGTAATAATACCTTTGAACATTGCAAATAATAAACTCTTACAACAATCAATTGGTAGTCTGTAGGGTTATGAAGAAACTAAGAAACCTTATTGACTATATAAGCAATCTTTTGACGTGTAGAGACAAGATACTTAATAGTAACAACAATACTTCGACTAGCAAGATTTCATTTGTAGGTGCGCCTTGATATCAGGATAGTTGACGACCTAGCAGTACAAGATTGGATAAGGGCTTGCACCGACTAGATCAATGTGCTGAAGAATATCATGTAAGTACTTATGCTGACACAATGAAAAGCATCTTGAGTTAAAGAAGCATGAACTCCTTGGAAACACCTACTCAAATATGTCAGTAAGGTCGAAGAGCTGCCTAACTGATAATATCGATCATATATACAAGTATATAACAAGTATCCAGATCTCGAGAATATACAAATAAATGTGGTGTCAGACACACTGAGCAAAATAACTTGTGAAATAGAAAGCTTAGAGAACCAAACTCAACGGTATGCTTAAAACCATAGTCTCAATCTTTAGTAAGCATGCATAATAAGAACGAGTAAGGTTGTCAAGTTGGGAGGTTGTGCCATATACACGGTCTAATGTAGTTCTCAATGTAGCAAGACATTGTTATCGTCACTTTGTTGAATATCCCATCAATATGAAAAGGAAACAAGGAACCAACCGTGTAGTGGATGATTTAATAACCGTATTGAAAGTGAATTTACAACCCACATCTTCTATTTATTAAAGCCTTTGGAAACAAGTTAGGCTTTTATATCTTCTGATGGGTCCGTTCATATGATTTTTGAGTCTTGACCACTTACACTCAACAATGTTTACTTTAGAATGAGAAAGATAATATAATCCATATATAGCTAAAGTGAATATTAACAATCTCTCGTATTGATGGCATCCTACCATGATATTCATTTCTATACATGGGAAAAGTGGATGACTCGGTAGGAGAGGATGAGCAACATGGAGAATACAATTACAAAAATGATTAGGATGACAAGTAATATCACAAAAGCGAGTGACTATAGGGTAAGAGAGTCATAAAGCAGGGGAGGTGGATTCGAGAAGGGTCATTGTGAGGATCAAGCAGTAATGTAGGTATGGTACTCACAAGGCGTTGAGGTGGGTAGGGTGGTGAATGTATGGGTGATATGACAACTTATAATGAGGGTATGGTGGTGGTGAAGAGTGGGAGACACTAGTTAAGAGGATTTATTAGAGAAACTTGCTAATTAAAGTGACACATCAAGAAGTTATGTGCAACACATGTGAGGCTAATCTCAAAGAATATTGTGATGGTAGACTCATCTTTGAGTTATAAGCAGAGAATGGATTTAGGTGAGAGTTTATTTGTTAAAACGATCACCAAGAAACAAATAACACAACCAATCCAAAAGTGCAACAAAGAAAGTAATCTTGTTTATAGTGGAAGTGGACCTCAAGTTCCTCATCATTAGTCTGTTGTTTTCTCAACTTCCATTCCCCGAGTAAAATGTTCAAGCATATGTGTATATGGCTTTCAAATCATCACCTTGATTGCGTTTTAACTATTTTAGGTTGTATCCCCTCCCATTTGGGCAAGATAATTATATCAATTAAACTAAGCTTTTTTCTATAAATGCAGTGGATTCTTATTACACCATCGCAACCTTCACCACCTGCAGCACCACAATCGCCACCTCTAGTTTCACCACCGCATCAACGAAACCTAAACATCAAAACGGCGTGGGGCCATTCGTTGATATGCAGCCGGATCCTGTTGCACCACAACCTCAACTTGAATTCAAGTGTCCAATTTTGCTTGGGACCAATAGTTTGAGATGACTAGCACATCATGTGGGCATATTTTTTGCAACACGTGCATAAGACAGGCACTTTTCTTATCAAGCACAGTGTCCAATTTGTATGTGCAGAATCACCCCTAGGAAGCTCATTCGTCTCCACCCTATGCCTAATCCCTTGTAGGCAAACCATGAGGGGTTCCATTTGTGTTTGATTGTTTGGTTTTTTATTGCTTTTGCAAATGGATGTTTTATGTACTATCTTGGTGTTTGACTATCGTAACCTATATCGAAGTGTCCTTGTTTGGGTAATTGGCCAATATATTATTTCATATCTATTAAATGTGATTACATTGGTTTTATGTTTTAATACAAATAAGCCGAGTTTTAATTGCCATTGAATGGTACCAGACGCTAGAAACACAAAGTAGACAGTTATATTGGAATAATTAATCATACTAGGAAGGAAAGTAGTTAGATTAATGATTGACTAATATTATTAAGGTAGGAAATAATAAACAAGCAAAATATACAAGAAGTAAGGATACAAATATACTATGACTAAGAATGATATCTATTTACACCAGTTTTTCCTACTTCGGCATTACATTATGACTAAGATATATTTTCTTGTGCCTAAATGGTGAGCATACATGTTGAGTATGATTGATTACCTTAGTCTCCCCGGTTGGGAAGTCAATACACTTTATAGTTTATATTGAGCGCAAGGTAGGCATTAAGAAATCAACCAAGTTATTTAAACTTGACCTATAGCCTAATATCTCTTACACATAGATTATACAAACATATTCATACATTCTATTAATTCTGACCTTGTAGTCAATATAAACAATAAAGGGTATGTTTGGCAAAATTAGCTGGTAGCTGCAAGCTGGAAGCTTTTTAAATATATTTTGGTGTTTGGAGAGAGCTGGAGCTTTTAATAAAATGTATAAAATGACCAAAATGGACATAATTAAAAGCTTGTAAAGAAAGTTTTATTTTATTTTAAAATAGAATGGGTATTTGTGTCATTTACTATTAAAAGCTGTAGCTAGTAGAGCTTTTTCTTAAAAGCTAGTACTAGTAACTTTTCACTATAGAGCTTTTTCTCCAACCTAAAAGCTTCCAGCTCCTTCAACCAAACAAAGCTTTTATTGAGTAGGAGCTTTTTCTTAAAAGCTTGTAGCTCCTAAAAGCTCATTGCCAAACATACCCAAAGTGTCTTTACTTCCTGATAGAGGATATCTTGGTAACTAATCCTACTCAATATCACCATGTAGTCACAAGCAATATGTCTTACTTATAATGTCATTCCCAAGTAGGAAAAACTAGTGTAAATAGATAATCATTTTTAGTCATACTAAAGTAGTACCTTCTTGTACATTTTGATTACTTGTTATTTCCTTAATAGTATTACTCAATCAATAATCAACTACTTTCCTTCCTAGTATGATTAATTATTCCAAACTAAAGTAGTACCTTCTTGTACATTTTGATTACTTGTTATTTCCTTAATAGTATTACTCAATCAATAATCAACTACTTTCCTTCCTAGTATGATTAATTATTCCAAACTAAAGTAGTACCTTCTTGTACATTTTGATTACTTGTTATTTCCTTAATAGTATTACTCAATCAATAATCAACTACTTTCCTTCCTAGTATGATTAATTATTCCAAAATCGTTGTCTACTTTGTGTATTAGTCTAGCATCTGGTACCATTCAATGACAATTAAAACTCGGCTTATTTGTATTATAACATAAAACCTAATGTAATCACATTTAATAGTTATAATACAATATATTGCCCAATTATCCAATCAAGGACACTTAGATATAGGATATGATAGTCAAACATCCAAGATAGTTAAACATCCATTTGCAAAAGCAATCAAAAAACACAACAATCAAACACAATGGAACCCCTTATGGTTTGCCTACATGGGATTAGGCATAGGGTGGAGACGAAGGAGCTTCCTAGGGGTGACTCTGCACGTACAAATTGGACACTTTGCTTGATAAGAATGTGCATTTCTTATGCAAGTGTTGCAAAAAGTATGACCACACGATGTGCTAGTCATCTCAACTATTGGTCCAAAGCAAATTGGACACTTGAATTCGAGTTGAGGTTGTGGTGCAACAGATCCGGCTGCATATCAATGAATGGTCCCACGCCATTTTGATCGTTTAGGTTGCGTTGATGCGGTGGTGAAACTAGAGTGGCGATTGTGGTGCTGCAGGTGGTGAAGTTGCGGTGGTGCAACAAGAATCCACTGCAATTATAGGAAGAATTTAGTTTAATCGATATAGTTATCTTGCCCAAAAGGAAGGGGGAAACCTAAAATAGTTGTAACACAATCCAATTGACGATTTGAAAGCCATGTACATATATGTTTTGAAATTTGTACTTGGAGAACATAAGATGAGAAAACAATAAGGTTCATGATGAGGAACTTGAGGACCTCTTTCACTATAAACTATATTATTTTCTTCATTACACTTTTAAGGTGATTGTG
The DNA here is from genome assembly GCA_030844895.1 of Ambrosia x helenae. Lineage (NCBI taxonomy): Eukaryota > Viridiplantae > Streptophyta > Magnoliopsida > Asterales > Asteraceae > Ambrosia > Ambrosia x helenae. The sequence continues at coordinate 10,200 of JAUTDX010005793.1, forward strand.
TTATTTGTTTCTTGGTGACTGTAGAACAAATAAACTCACACCTAAATCCATTCTCTGCCGATTTCTCGAGGTGAGTCTAATCATCCCGGATACTGTCGCACTCAAACTTTCTTTAACAAACCCCCTGCCAAGAGGATATTATAAACATTTAACAAACCCCCTGCCAAGAATCGTATTAGCATTGAGGACGAACATGGGAACATCAGTTTTAAAACTAACTACCCTCTGATGACATAATCAGAAAATTTGTGATTTTAATACACACCCAAATAGTCCCTATTTTGAAGTATATGCAAGGTAACAACACCTTCATACATGTTCCTTAGTATACGTCCACCAGTAAATTAATCTTAAAATTTTACAAAAATCAAACAAAACCAAATTATAAAAATATAAGTGATGTTAGTAGTTAGGGTTTTATATTAACATACCTAATTTCATATTAAAAAAAAAAACTATGATATCGTAAAAAAAAAGTAGCAAGAAGGTTAATATGCTGCAAATATGGAAAGTGGTCGCGTATCTAGCATACTTGGAACCTACACAGATGATAAAACATATAAAGGTCCATTGCCATTAAGTGTGGAATACTATAGATTTAGTATAGTTTTCATCATGAACTAAAGCAGGTAAAATAAGTTGTTTACTTTTCTTTAATCCTGCATGCTTAGCAAGCAAAAGAGCATTAACAAAGGTTCCCACATTTTCACATAGAGCCACTTTTGTGAAGCTGACCTGTTTCATATGGTTATGCAAAAAGATTATAGTATAAATTCACATGTAACCTGAAATGATGGACATATTTAAATATAATAAAAATTTATAGATGATTATAACTTTATGATCTAACCATTTTATGGCATTGTTTGATGCGCAAATCGCTAATCTATGACATCAACAAATAAAAAAGATGTTGTGTTTGGCATTTTATCAAGTAGTCATAAGCAAATCGTCATCAATGAAAAGTAACCTTGAGAAAGCTCAAATTTCCCATTTTGTAAGGAGTGAGAAGAGGGATTTCAGATGAATGTCCAATAAGAATTAACATAAACCTGAGAAGGGAGCCGGACAGAAATCAATCATAACGGCAACAAACTGTATTCAAATTCAAGCGAAATAAAAAACCGGCGTTGAAAATAGGAGATACAAACTGGAATTGAAAATAAAAAACCGTCAAATATTTGGGTTTTGGACTGCTAAAATTACAGTTTTTAGTGTGTTGGCCAGCAGTTTACTAGCGATGAACAATAATGTAATAAATGAGGTTAAAAAAATAAAGTTAAAACGCTAACTTCTGACGTCTATCATATTTTTTTGTTTCCTGTTTATGCAGTCTTGCTTGTCTCAGGCCCCTGCTTTTTAAGCACCTTACGCATTAGACAACAATGCATAACACAGTTATAAAACCACATAATTAACTCATAGGCTAGGCTTAAACCAATTCAAGCTCAATACAAGAGCTCGAATGGCTTGAAAATACATATTTGACACCAGCATGTTTCAACCCACAGCCATTTGCACATAATCCATTTCACCTGTTAGCCAACCCAATCCAACCCCCTGGCTTACTACATAGAGACACAAACTACATCTAGAATAAGATACTTTGTATGCATGCAAATTATCGCAACATGATTAGTTTAAAGAGACAACAAACATGTCACATGACCAAGGGACCCTCGAAGTCGAAAGCATGTTTTGGATTGTGAAACATCCTTCATAGCATTACATACTAAAGACATACCACATGTGAAACAACTAAACTTTAGATATCCAAATATTGCAGAATAAAAACTCTTTATACGCAGACGTACAAAAAACAAATACGCATGAGAGAACTATCCAGTATCCACAAGCATTCTCAAATAAAGCTTCAACTGGTGTCAGATTTCTCCAATGCTGAAACAAAATGCCATTTTGGTTATTAACAAAATAAAAGATTTACTGCTGCGATTAGACAAGAAAAATAAGAAATGTTTCAACAAAATTAAAAGCTTTTTATATCATAAGCTTTTATATTGTCCAATTATAGCTTTTATATTGTCCAATTATAGCTATTTAGACTAATGCCTACTTTATTAGTTTACTTAACATGGTTGGTTGCTCCTAGTAGGGTGTTCATAAACCGTTGAAACCAACCGAACCTCTCAGACTAAAGCAAGAGGCCGGTTTAAGATTCATTGGGTTCAGTTTTGGCAGATTCATAGTTTAAAAGAACGGAAACGAGCCTCGAGGCGTTTTCCCTTCGCCTCATGAGGTGTAAGCCTCGAGCGAACCGAGGTGTAAGCTCGAGGCGCAGTTAAAAAATAAATATAAAATTACGTGTATATAAAAAATAAAATACTTGACCTAGAAAAGTCCAAAACATCAAAAACACACATCAAAAATTAAATAATTGACCCAAAAAGTCTAAAACACAAAAAAAGCACATCAGAAACACTCTAAACCACCTGAGGCGCACCCGAGGCGTACCTGAGGCGCACATTTTCTTAGCGCCTCAGTTCTTAGAGGCATATGTAAGCCAAAGGGGTGAGCATTTCGTGGTTCGGACCCACAGGAACCTTGGACCCGACCCGCGAGAACCTTGACCCGAACCTTTTTATATATATGGGTCGGTTTCCCGGTTCTAGATTTATATGAATTATCGGTTCCGGGTCGGGTCGGTTCCAAACCCACGGTTCTAATATAAGAACCACAAGAACCGTTTGTATTTATATTAAAAAATAAAAAAATAATCTTTATTAGTCTTTTCACTATTCGTTTTTACGTGTTATTATAATCGATTTCATGTAATGTTAATACAATTTTAAAAGAATTATTTATAAGAATAATAATCTTTTTTTAGTCTTTTCACTATTCGTTTTTTACGTGTTATTATAATCGATTTCATGTAATGTTAATACAATTTTAAAAGAATTATTTATAAGAATAACAATGTATTTTTCTTGAAATATTTTTTAGTTTGATGTATATACATAGATGTAATATATTATATAATATATATTATATCCAAATTTGAAGTAAATATTTATGTATGTCGCTCTGATGTGTGTGTGTATGTGTGTATTTAGGATGTATACATAACAGATTCACATAATGTTTCGAGTGAGAGAATGACAAAATTGTTACAAAAACATAAGTCAAGAAACGAAGAGTGATTTAAAAAAGAAACTCATGAGCTATTGTTAGAACCATATAGAGGAATACTTTTACGAGCATGGTAAAAGAATAGAAATATGTAATCATCTAAAAGTGGCTATTACATTAAAAGGTTTAGAGGGCCAGACCCTTTACCCGACCCATTAGAACCTTTAGGACCCGGAACCACATAGCCATTTAAGGTTCGGTTTGTGTTTCTAATTTCCACAATAAAGGGGTATGTGGTTCTGGTGGGTCCGGGTCGGGTCGGTTCCGGACCCTTTGCACAGCCCTAAGCCAAATCAATTGTTTAAGGTTTATTTTTATTGTTTTCATTTTTGGAATATGCAGTTATGTGATGTATAATACTCAAACCATCTTTGTCATTTTCAATTATTTAAAAAATCAAGAATTTTTAAAAAATAAAAAATCAGTTTAAACCAACCCAGCCAGTATGGTTTCACTTTTCTTGAAGCCATAGTTGTTCGTCCCAAAATTTTCTTGAAAACCGTATCATCCCTGGTTCTGACAAGTAAGAAAATGTGAGCAATGATTTGTCACGTAACATAACTGTTGGGCGCTGGCTGCGTCCCCACCCCAACCCAATATACATCTACATATTTGAGTGTTGTGCATTGACTATCAAGGACGGAATAATGAAGTGAAGAGAGATTACTATTGTAGTTGAGAAGCTTTTCAATGAGATCAACATGAGTCATCAACATTCTTCTGCAACAATAACGAACCAGCCCCAAAGCATCAAGAGCATCTCTGCACAATGCATATAGCAAATACTAAAATGTTAAAACCATGTATCCTCGGCCACTAGCCAGTTACCGAAAAGTACAAAGCATGCAAAGATAATGTACGCATCTATTGTAATAATATTTATCTATAAGACCATGTACAGTGCAACCACACCCAGGCCTGACCACCCCCCACGTCGACACCACATCCCCTTCAACCATGACTAGGCCCATGCCCTCACTTACAGTCCTACACACACCATCCACTCCCATTTTCTTCAAAAGTGATGCCACCTAACGGCTGACTCGATTTCCCACGCCCCTGGGCGTGGAACCGCAGTGTTGGGTGACTTGGGTCTAATACACATTAGTGCATTACACAATAGAACCTATGAAGAATGGCTTGTTCGGAATTCGTATACTATGGTTTCCTTAAAATTATCACTCTTTTTTACACCCTAAGATATTTTACCTTAACTCATAAAGGTGCAATTTACAACAATTTTCATCAGTCGTCACCAACACAACTGCACTAACTCCAAATCCCACAAATAACATTTCTTCTAGCAATGTGTTTAGTGCTGCTAAATGGGTCGTATTCACAGGGATGGTTTAAAAAAAACGTTTTGAGGCATGCGCCTCAAGGCAAAACACCAAGAAAACGAGTTTGAGGTGTGCCTCATGGGGTCCAGTTTGCACATACGCCTCTAAGCGTTGAGGCGCTAAGAAAATGTGCGTCGCATGTGCGCCTCGGGTAGTTTAAGGTGTTTCTTATGTGTTTTTTTTTTTGTGTTTTTAGACTTGTTTGGTCAATTATTTTATTTTTGATGTGTGTTTTTTATGTTTTAGACTTATCTATGTCAATTATTTTATTTTTTATAACATATATACTTTTATATTTATTTTTTGATTCCGCCTCGGCATACGCCCCGGTTCACCTCGAGGCTTACACCTCGTGAGACAAAGGGAAAACACCTCAAGGCTCGTTTCCATTCTTTTAAACTTTGTTCACAGGTTAACGTGCTGAACCCAACACGAGCCCGAAAATCATCACATGAACCAAACACGTGACCGATTAAAAGGTAGCCTCTGAGTCGGTCGACATATTTCGAAAACTTACCCATTAAAACGCTTCTTGAACCACTAAAAGGTATTTTTTAAATGAACCAAACACGTGACCGATTAAAAGGTAGCCTCTGAGTCGGTCAACATATTTCTAAAACTTACCCATTAAAACGCTTCATGAACCACTAAAAGGTTTTTTTTTTTTAAGTGAACCAAACACAATCTAAGATAGCATCTTAACGGAATCATTAAGAGGCTACCAAACAGTAAGCCACAAATCTTTTGTTACCATCAAATAATTGTTTCATGAAGTAACTAAATAAGAACTGACCCTTCAGTGTAATCAGACTGTAGAAGGTCAAGATACGTGTCCCATTTGTTTCCAATGACCTGAAAACATTAAACAGGTGAAGAGATTAAGATCGTTAAGAGAAGAAGATGATGCGTCTGGGTTTATTGTACCTTGCCACAGGTGAAGCAACGACTGGGATGATCATCCTTGCTCTGGTTAAGTTCGTCGCCTTCTCACAAATACAAACGAATTGAATTGAAGGAGTGTTTGTGAAGTTTAGGGTTATATACTGCGGCTATTAGGCTAACCCCTGCAAAAACACATAAAGACAAAGCTCATATTTTGGGGAAAAAAAATTAAACATAGAAAACCAACTAACCACCTTAGACCAGGTGTAATGGTCTAGCGAAAAGGGCGTGAAGGCATATTTGGCGCCCATTTCACAAGCGCACATCGCCTCCTTTCAAGCCAAAGGGGCGCTAACTGTGGGCACGCGAAAATTTTCGCGTAGGTGAAAGATGGAATGGTCCAATGGGGATATGACACTTCATTTTTATTTTTTTTTTTATTTTTTTTAATTCAAATTTAATACCATTATATATTCACCCCTTATAAATTTTAAGCCTCTTTCACTCACCATTGATCTCACATTGCCAAGTGTCAAAAAATGCCCCATTTACCCACCACTACACATGGTCTTATGGTGGAGTGGTTTGGAGGCTCAATTATAGAAGACCCATGACTGAAAGGTCATGGGTTCGATTCTTGAGAGCGCCGGGTTTTACCGATTATTCCATTGTCGTGCCTTTGGGCAGTAGATAGTCGGGTTTTCCCCGAAACTGGTGGACTTGGTGAAACCAGGAGCTCCCTTACATGTCTGGCTATGCCGGGTGAAAGGAGTCCTGATTTGACTGAGTAGGAACTCCGAAGGGAGCTCTTGGTGAATTTCGTTGGTCGTTTCAAAAAAAAACACAGAAAACCAACACCAATACCGTTTTTTATAATGATTATGCTATTGGGTATGGGACAACCCAAATAAGATGTCCTCCATGCCACTAGGTCGCCACTTCATCAGGATGGGTTGTCCAAGGGTATGGAGACAACCCTCCCCTTTTATTATTTATTTATTATTATTATTATTTATAAATCAACACACACACACACAACATCCTTCTCACAGAAAGAGAGAGAAGCGGAGCACCACCGCCTACACCATCTCTGGAAACAGATCATCACTGTGATCACAGAAACAGAAAGAGAGAGTTATAAGAGAGTCGAAGCACCACCACCATCACCGTCGCATACACCATCTCCGACGACCTCCTTCTCAAGGCGACAACCACCACCAGAACGACCACCATCTCCTCCCTCGTCTGGTTTTTTTTATAATACAACGTTCAAAAAAATAATAATAAAATAATCAAGTGGTGCATGTCCTGATCATCCTATATAGGACGTTGGAGACGAGGACATCCCGGCGGGGGCGGTGTACCGTCTTGGACGATCCCCATACCCAATTAGTCTTAATACGGTAACGTTAGATGTTGGTAGTTGGTATAGTCATTTATCCAGTTAGTTTTGGTACAATCATTATTATCAATATTGTCTTATACTTGAAACTTGCTTGATGTAATTGTTTTTATAATGAATTATAATTAGAAATTGTTGGAAGTTAATCCTAAAACGAAGTTGAAAGAAAGTTGAAGGGTCAAAGTGTAAGTTTATATATTTATAATTAGTTTTAAGTAACTAGTTGAATTATCTAGTAAGGTGATGATTATGTAAGTTTAGTTTACAATTATGAGAAGTACTTGAGTAGGATTAGTATGGTTATAGAGATGATTATGTAAGTTAGTTTACAATTATGAGAAGTACTTGAGTAGGATTAGTATGGTTATGTTAGTATAAATAGATGGTTATGGCCTATGTAATTTATGTGTCATGAATTATAAGAAAAAAATAGTCGATCTTAGTTGAGATCAAAGTTCGTGTTTTTAGGCCTGATCACCAACTAAAATGATACAAAAGAAAAAGGGAGGGTGACATTCCAAAAACTATGTTTGCTTATATTTGAATGCTAGGCTGGCCCTACTTAAAATACAATGTGTGCCTTCAACTCCTACTTAAAATACAATATAACACGAGACTAGCAAAGCTAATAGAATTAAATTACAATCTGATTAATGTTATCTGCTCTACTTTACACCAAATATTACAGTAACTCCTCTTGACTAGGATTGAACCAATTAATCAGGTTTTAAAAGCTAAAACATGCATGTCATATGCATTCATTTGTAAATCCTCATTTACATCAATGATGAAGAAAATTTGAGAAGCAAAACAATTGTGTTCCATATTAAAGAGGGTGTTTGGGATTGCGTTTTGAATCTGATTTTTAAATTATTGCGTTTTGAAAACGCAGATAATCAGTTTTTAGTGTTTGGATTGCGTTTTGAAAACGCAGATAATCAGTTTTTTAGGCTACCAAAACGCAATAATCTATAAGCAGCTCCACCTCTGCTTTTCCAAAACGCATAATCTGTTTTGAATAAGCAATCCAAACACCCCCTAGTATTGGTTCTATCTATTTATATGATATGTACAAAACTTGAAAAGTATGGGATATACGAATATATATGAGAACTATGAGTATTAACAATAACTTTATTTATTGAAGAATAAGGCAAATTACTGAAATTTGGAACCCTACTTGTTTATACAAACTCGTATTTGGTCCCGGATTGGCTAAGTTGATAGAAATGATGAGCGTCTGTCAATTAGAATAAACACAAAAAGTTAAAAATATATATATCAGTTAAGGCGTTAAGCTTAGCTCTCATCTATATTGAGAACACGGATAAAGATCATTTACGACATAATTACAAACATGACAATATGGAGAGACACCTCTCTAAGATCAAATCCAAAAATCCTAAAAGTTAATGGAGATTCACCGAGTTACACGCTAGAAATTTCCCTCACAGTGTAAATTAGTAGATGGCCAAGCATTTCAATCTTAGTCCGGATATATCAAATAAGTAGTCGCTAAGGTTGTGTCAATGCCCAGAGGAAGATGAGCTTGTACAGACAACTTTACATCCATGATTGACAACTATACATGATTCTAATAACAGCTGATTATATTGCAATAACTTTGTTTAGATTTGCTAAAGCTAAAATGTTCGGATAGTTAACTGCATTTATGATTTAGCTTGAGGACATATTCTTCGGTGTCCAACGCTTGAATGATGAGCACATGAGATTTTAATGATGCTTGGGTTATCGGACAAGAATTTAGTTTGAATATCTAATCTAATTAGCTTTTACAAGCTAAGTGCGACAAAAGCCAATGACGAACGTTGGTAAATGAAAAAGAAAAGAAAAACTTATATGAATCCGACAAAACCAAAACAATACAATTCACGACTACAACTATACTACAAAGTAAAAAAATAAACAAAAAAGAAAAACCTCTTTTCAACTCATCTATTATCAACCCAAAAAGAACAAATGCCAAAACAAATGTTATAAAAATCCTTAAATAAACCAATAAGCCGTTAATAATATATTATTTCTACTACCTAACCGCTGCAAGTGTGAAGCAAAAATCCATGGGTCATGAACCTGGTGACGTAAAAGCAAGAACTCACTGTGTTGTACTTCTGTAGTTCCATTAACATCAACTCCACGATTCACACGACTGTTATCTCTTTGATATCCATCACCACCACGGTTTGAAGCTGGTCCTCCCCTGCTGCCACCACCTCTGTTACCATAATCATTCCTGCTGCCGCTAAAATCACTGCCTCGATTGTATCCCCTGCCACCACCATAGTTTCCACGATTTCTCATGCCATCGTTCCTGAATCCAGGTCCTCTTCCGCCCACAAATCTTCCACGGTTACCTCCTATAAACAGGTCAGGTGATTAAAAAATAAGGTAATAGCATAATGTATTTCATAGACCTGTTATACAAGATAATTAATTTGTTTAGGATGTGCATTAACATATAAAAACATACCTCTAGAGTTTGTGGATCGCTTCTCTTCAACGACAGCATTTTTCCATTAATTGTGATTGGTGAGGCCTGAACATATTAATATATCTGTTAAACCCATTTTAAACATTTTTTCTAAAACGCGTTTTAACCCAAGCCTATTTTGGTCAGAACATGAACCGAACTTTTTTTTAAATTGATTTGTTTTGGACCAACCCGTCCCGCCTGTTTTTGCCAGGCTTGGTAATAATTACAGAGAAATAAGCAGAAAATAGGTGAATTTTACTTCTCCGTTACAAAAGATAAATAAATAAAGTAAAAAATAACTCCACAAATACCTCGATCGCTTTTTGAACAGCTTCAGGGGTCTCAAATTCAACAAAACCAAATGAAAATCCCTGTTGCTGCCAAATGAGCTCCATGTGAGCACAAATTTAAAAAGAAAAAAACAAATTAAACATATAAAAAGTTTAAAAACAAAAAAAAAGTTGTTACACACCCTGTTGCTTCGAACTTGGATACCATTAGGTTTAATAGGCCCAAACTTCTTGAATTCCTCCTCCAGCATTGCATGTGTAGCATTAACTGGAAGACCCTTGATATACACAGAGTAACCTTCACTGTAAAAACAATAAACATATTTATAACTAAAGTCTAAAACTCATGCATGATTAATACAGAACAACCCCCAGAATGAAACTGTAAGCATACCTTCTTCCTCATGAAGACCATTTTCAACAGCATCCCCATTGGAAGCCACTGGCTCAGCAGCTACAGTAGTTGCGAGAGGAGCATTATGCAAATGTTGTTCTTGTTTCCTTGGTTGAGGTTTTCTAGGTGCAGGTGCTGGAGATGAAAAGGTACACCATTCCGCTTCATATCCATTACCTTAAACAACAGAAGAACATATCATAAGACATGACTGCAAAGAAGCCTTTGCTTCGGTAATCCTTGTTCAGATGTAAAGCATAAAAATGTTCATATAAGACACGTGTCCTCTCGCTTGCTCAGTAATCGTCTTATTACCGGGTTTGTCTTATCTCTAATAGGTCAGATGTAAAAAAAAACTAGAGAACCAGTACCGATGAATGGATTGTACAGGTTTAATGCATACTAGACGTGTCCTCTCGCTTACTCAGATATGCATCTTATAAACAGGTTTGTCTCGTCTCTGATGGGTGAAATGAAAAAAGAACAAAGAAAACGCACTGATGAACAGATTGAGCAGGTTAAACAGGATGAAAGTCGAACAAGGTTCAGACGGACGTGTGTTGTTTTCTGTAACTCTGAAGACAGATTAGAGGCTGACAAGAAGAACGAAAAACTGTTCTAAACCTTACAGGTTTAACAGCATGCCATCTTGCCTCGTCTAATCTCTCTCCACAAATCCAGAAAACAACATAGTCACACATCTCCACAGTTCCAGCGGACAACAAGCGAGTTGAGCAATGACTGCCATTATAAGAATACAAAAATGGGACAGAACATGCTAATAACAGCAACTTACAATAGATGCATAAGATTTCTTTGTGCATTCTCAGTTTTGGTCTGAGATTCAACTTCCAGCTGCGATGATTCCTGCACTTCATCAACAACCTTAACAACTGGGTCTTCCTCCGTTTCTATCGGTACTTCTCCTTTCTCCACAGGAACAACCTTTTCTGAATGAGAGTCCTCTGTTGACACAGGAATAATCTTTTCTGCTTGCTCAGAATATTGTTTTCTGGTACTGGAACAATTTCAGGTACTGCATCTGATTGGTTTCAATAAATAAAAAGATGAGAAAAAAAACTATTCAATTTACAAATTCATGTCATACTTCAGCAAACCATGTATAATTATCAGTCACCTTGCTCGGAAGTTGCAGGAGCCAGCACATCCTCAGAGGCAGCATGGTCTTCTCCATGATGATTAGCATTCCCAACGTAACGAAACATGTCATTTAACACAAAGTAGCCTTTGTCTTGACGTGCAAGAAAGAAAGATTGTACAAAATTCTGGAGAATATTATCCTTTCCAGTCAAATATCCAGTTACGAGAACACTGACTCCACCGTCCATTGATTCTTGTGCATCAACAGTTCTGATTTCAGCCCTGAAGTCGCCATAGTTAAGCGACACGATCTTATCATTGATTGCCTGCATACCATGATACCAATACCAACAAATGAATCCGACAAATAAGTTTCGAAATCAATTTCATAACCCCCAATTTGTTTGTTGTTTCACACACGCATACACACTTTAGAGGATATTTAACTCAAGAGCTGAATGTGAACATTGCACTATATTTGTGGCATAGAACCACCACTGATTGACTAAAATCTCCAACTAATTTTATAAAATTCATTGAATATATAGATCTCAAAAGAAAAGATAAAACTTACAGGCATCTATTATCTTATATAAAGATTAGACATTTAGATATCTTATATAATAAGATCAGACTTATGTGTTCAAAATTTGATTCGGATTCAAAAAGTTAGAAATTCGACTCACTGGGATTCGATTACCAAGAATTCAATTCAACTACCAAGAATTCAAATTCGAGTCCAATAAATGATTTTAAATTTCATTCGATACGAAACTCGAATTCAATTTATACACATATATATTTTTATATATATAGACACACTCGCATACACATTGAAAAAGACTTTAAATTTGAACCGAACGCTAAAATCCCATAGTCCCTACTAACATATTATTGTTTATTAATTTTTGTACATTAGTATTTATACATTAACAATAACAAGTTAGTAGTAGTTTCAAATACGAATCAAATAGATGGAATACGAATCCACACAATCTACCAATAAAAAACACGAAAAGAAATCATACATCCATAGTAGTAGTGATACTCATAGAACCATCTTCTTCAGGGCGACCAAGCTTACTAATATCCTGGTAAAAACGATGCACCAGTCCAGACGACTGGTGCAGTATATGATAATACTGCTGAACAAACGCGTTTCCAACCTGTTAACACCCAAACCATTCAAACAAACAACAATCAATAAATAAATAAAAACACAATTAAATTAAATACAGAACTATAAATCAGTTAGTGAATACTGAATAGATACATACAACTTGAGCAGAGACAGGTGCCACTGGTTCAGCCATTATGAATAATAATCAACGGCTAACACGTAATCAGACTTAAACAGACACAAACAAAGCACAGATCGAGGTGCGTGAAGATCGAGGTTGAAGAGAGAGAGAGAGAGAGAGAGATTGTTGTTACTTTCTCTCTCTACTTCTTCTTCTTCTTCGTTAAGGTGTTAGGGTTGGTGATGAGCTTAAGCGGATCTAGAAGAGTATTAGTTAGAAGAAGGGTTTATATATGATATGGAGAATGATATTATTCTTTTTTTTATTTCGTATATCTACTAAAAATATTAACCTATCATATTTAACGATACAAATCTAAAAATATAAAACCGAATATACCTAATTTAACCGGATGGAGACCGTAAACCCCTTGGAGATATGTAACCGGCAATATGTTTTTAGTTTGACAAGTAGTAAGGACTATTGGGGAATTTTGAACTTGTTTTCAGTAGAATTTAAGGGTTACGTTTGATACATATAATTTTTTTTGAAATTTTAAGTAAAAGTTGCACTTTGAAGCGAAAAAATTGGGAGGGGAAGGTGCATCCTCCCCGGGAAGGACTTGATCCGTAGTGTTTTTAGACTTGATTAGGTTTTAGGTTTTAGATGACATGTCTAATTTGGACTTAAGAGTTGTGATTCTCGAATTTTTGGATTGTGATCTTGTTCCTTGCATTTCATGTTTGATTGTTTTCAACTTTCAATCACCATTGTATGTGTAAACCATTTAGGAATTAGCTTGTTGATGTATAAACCATTCATATAACTTAAAATATATTCAAGCAGGAGAGGCAAACACTATGTACCAAATTGAAGTTAAGCACTTGTTCAAGTAGCGGTACTAGTTGAATTTTATTGTTATTTGTTTTTAATTTCACTATTACAACTTAATAGAGACTGAGCTTTTAAACAATTAGAATGCATAGCCAAAAACTCCATAATCTCATTGTGTCTACCATTCTTTCTAACTGCTTGAAAGAATAGCTCTAGTGACCAAGGTGAACTCCGGCGAGAGTTTTGAATTCCGATTAGCATTCCAAAAAAAAGTGTTTGGACTAGTCCATAATGGTTTTCTTGTAGTTTGTTGGCGTTTTCCTTTAATATGATTTAAGCTAGAGAGGGGTGGAGCAGAACAGGTCCTAAGAGTTCAAGTGCGTTGTACGGGTAAAAACAAGGCCCCTAGGCCTAACAGTTATGTAAACTATTTTTTATATGACGTCATACATACGTGGATATTTATATAGGGTAGGATCATACGAGAACCAACTTTAGGGAGAGAACCAGAGAACCAAGGTGAACACAAACAAAAAAAAACCTAAAAACCCCACCTCCACCCCCTAAAAACCTAAACCTACCCACCTCACTCTCTAAAAACCTAAACCCCCCCCCATCCCCACACAACCGCCCCAACCCCCCCCCCCCCCCCCCAATTATGAAATGCACATGTGCAACTAACCCCATACCCCCCAAAAACCAAAACGCTCCATCCGATTCCCCCCAAAAAGATACCCCCCTCTTCCATCATACCCAAAAACTAAACCCTAAAGCTAAACCCATTAAAAACTTAACTATAATAGTGAAATGCACATGTGCATGTAATACAATTATCTTATTTTATAGTTATATAGAGTTTTTTTAATTTATTCACCAACAACCTCAAAAAACCTAACCCCTTCCCATCATACCTAAAAACTAAACCCTAAAGCTAATCCCATGAAAAAAAACCTAACTATAATAGTGAAATGCACTTTGCGTTTATTTAATGATCATTGAATAAATTATTTTCCACCTTATATATCATATCACGTCTATTTAATGATCATTTCATTATGGTAATTCATAATTTATTCAAAAGTGTGCTCTAATAGTGAAATGCACATGTGCATACGGTATATGTAATATATATATATAACAGCAAAATGCACATGTGCATAATCCTGACGTAAATATGACGTTAAAAAAGCCATTTTTTTGTTTTTTTTTTATTTTTTTTTTTGTAATTTTTTATTTTTTTTTCAGAAAGATTAACACTAAAAAAACATTTTGGTGTTTTTACTTTTTTTATTTTTTTATTTTTTTAGGTTATATATTTTTTTTATTATTTTTTTTAATTTTTTGGTGAGGGGTTTTTGTGTTCACACTTGGTTCTTTGGTTCTCTCCCTAAATGGTGGTTCTCTCAAATGATCCAAATCCTATTT
>JAUTDX010005794.1:0-27928 GCA_030844895.1 Ambrosia x helenae
TGCATCATCTTTGACAATCAAGAACAAAATTTTTCACTCTCGGTAGCCTGAGTGGTTTTGAAGATGTAGGAGGAGGATTCCTAACACTGATCTTCTGCAAGCTTGAGGCAACAAGGTGCTTAGTTTGGTATCTTGCTCAACTGATGATCGGCCATCATTGCAGCAAGTAGTCGAAGAAACCTAACCACAATCACAAACACAACTCCAAATTTTCTTTAGACAAATTCAATTTACAGACAAAACCGTATTCATCTGTGGTGTGCAATCAAGTAAGTATCTCAAACGACTTGAGACACAATAATGTAACATGGAAGACTTAAAAATAACTGTACACAAATAAAGTTTTTTTTTTAATTTTAATTTTTTTTTTTAAACAGCTATCAACCTTCGAGATACAGAAGGGATCAGATATGGGATCACACTAACTTGAAAAGCCTAGCCACGCTTCAACTTTCTTGAGGATAGCTACAACCCAAGAACGATTGTCGGTATGTTTGTCCTCTTAAGTCCATGCCTCTCGTCTTTCAACATACGTTTGGGTGATGAGATTATCATGTTTTTGGTAATATTGACGAAACATTTGTGGACCCCACTTGTGCTAGGTATAAGCCTACCAATCCTCAAGGTTTATTGAGATATAATGATGAGAGCTTCAGGTCTATGTTTCCATAAGCAGAGAAGATGATCATTATGTCAATCAGATGATGAGAGCTTCAGGTCTAGTGTTCCATAAGCAAGAAGTTGATTATCTGATTGCTTGTTGAGCTATTTATATACATGTTTGCACGTCACTAACATGCGTGTCTTTTATTGCTCACATGATTTGTTGGCCCCGCATTGGTAGCCTGCACTCTTAGGTGTCTTTTGAATATATATGCACAAAATTTTCTGTGTCTTTTAATCTCTCAACCTATGTATGACCGGACTCAACTTGTGCAGACCTAAAACACAGTGGGAATCCAGTTTTCCGTGTAGATTTACTATTATTCACCTGATAGTAATTTACTCAATTTGAAGGCTGAACCTACCGACATATCATTAACTTGCAGTTGTAACGTCCTTTAGATCCTATTCATGTGCAGACATAAACAAGTTAGTTCCTATCATTTCCCATATAAGATCAGGACTATTTGCAATAATCACATCTCATGACCGAGACTATATTTTCATACTCCCCCTAAACTTTTATTTTTGTACAATCCCCTTTTTTGTAATTTTTTTTTTGTATTTTCTTAAAAAAATATTTACGAAAAATAAAGTCTTCCACATCAGACACACATAAACATATGCCAGCTAGAAAATAAGTGTGTGACAACGGTGTCAATTGTGCAATCAGTTTAGATACCATAATCAAACCTGTGAGATTTCCGCTCCAAACCTATTCTTGGAACAACCACTGTTACTAACCGGTGTTACTAACAGTCCTCCATGGTAGTTCCTACACTCATGAGTAAATCAATTAGGGAGTGGAACCCAGGCCACCGTGGTCCTGGTTTGTCCTTTTGCATCAATGTAACTAACTTCTTGAAACACCATACCTTTTCCCTCATTAGTTTCTTTTTCAACTTTTGGTTTGATTCGCCAAACCTGTGTTGGTTTTAAAAAATTGTTTGTAAAAGGTTTAATTTTTGAAACATTTTTCTGTTTAAGACCCAGAGGAAAAGATTGTGGTTTTGATGCTTTCGTCCTTTTCATCTTTGAATCATATGAAACCGGCTTCACATGTGGAGATCTTGATGGAATATGTGTCATCCTAACATTCAAAGATGTGTGCATTTTATCCGTTGATCCAAAGAAGCAATCCGCATTGCCTTTACCGCTTGGATTTGTCGTTCTGGACATTGCTTGAGCACATGACCTTCTTTGCCACACCTAAAGCAAGCCTTGAATGGCTTTTGATGCTTTGTTGTCCCGTGTGAAGCAACTGGGGATGCAGATTGTTTTGAGCTTGATTCGGCTTGTTGAGAAGCTTTGGGTTTTACAACACCTTTTGACTCTCTGGTCTTTGACCCCTTGTGATTTCCATTCATCACTGATTCATCATCTGAAGTTGAGCAATCTTCTACAAACAGATCTTCTTCTGGTGAATCTTGATTGACTTGACCTGCACTATCATTTGAGGTTGTTGGTACTTGAGCATCCATTAGTACTTGATTTTCAACTTGTTCATTTGAATCTGACATGGTGGACGCTGAATCATTTGAGGTTTCCGATTCTCTAGATGAACAAAACTCTGAATCACTTTGTGAATCATCGTTGCATGATGTTGACGGAGTAAACTCTGGAATTTCTTCAGTTAAAAACTTTCCAAACCTGTTATTTTCAAAAGTGGGCACAAAAACAGGTGGAGCACAAACAGTTTTATCATCACAAAATGCAGATTTTAAATCAGCACATTCATGCACAATATCATCATGACAAACATCAAAACGTGAGATAGGTTTCTGCCTATCACAAACATTTACCATACCATTCGAATCAACATTAGGTCTAGGTCCAGTACAGTCATCCAAATTTAAAACAGTTTTAGTCTTTTCATTATTCCAAATAAACCAATTAACTGTTGAGTAACTGGCTCCTGGGTGATCAAACCCCAAAGTCTTTCCACCACAACTGTCATCATCTTCAACCTCTACCTTTTGTGTCACTTCTGCATTGCTTTTAATCATATTAGTACTAGACTCAGGTTTGACACATTCCTTTCACACAAATCATTTTTAGGATGAGGTTTTGGAATTGGTATATATTCACTTTTGCTCAGGGGTAAAAATAAAGATCTTTCGATCCCATTTTTATCCTTATATCCAATTCCATCTTTAACAAAAGATTGCCTTTAACACTCCACTAGATCAGCTTGAGCCTTCTTGCTTACATTCCATTTGTCCACAATAATTTGAAGCTGATTTGTTTCGTTTCTTGATTTTTCTAACTTTTCTGTTAAATCATTTATTAAAAAATCTTTTCTAAGGACAAATTCTTTAAGAGTTTGCATTTCAGCGAGAGTTGCATTTAGCTTTCGTTGATATGCCAACTCATTTTCTTTCATTTCATTGTTGATTTTTTGAATATCATCTCTTTCTCTTAAAAGTTTTTGATTGTGGGACAAACAGTAGGCAACTGCTATGACACACCTTGGTGTGCACAGTTTTGTTTTGATTTCGAGAGGAATACTTTTTACCAGATCCTTCTCCGCATGTTCTTTGCTTGATTTCTCATTCACAGCTTTATCTGTCATGTTGCCTTCTCTAGTCTTGTTGCTTTCAGTCTTTTCAGCAATCAATGTTTCTTCCATAGCTTCCTTCTTACCTTTTTCACCCACATCCTGCTCTTGGCTCACCATGCTCTTAAGTCCAGTATTGATCAGCTCAGCTCCATTGGGAATACTTGCAGAAGAACTTGCCTTTGAGTTGGTGTCCAAAGGAGCAACCTTGGTACAAATCTTTGCCATAAGAGCTTTGTTGTTGTCGACTTCTGCAACCGTAACTTCTTCACCCCAATCACAATCCTCCCCAAATGCCTTTGGTGCTTGTGTTTCAGCAGTCTCATTTTCATCTGTTACTACCACAAATCCTTTTGTAGGCTTGATCTCATTTATAGAATTTGCTGAAGAATTATTAACATTTTCAGTTGAAATAGAGGATGGAGTGGAGCTTTTCGCACTATTAGGTGCAGTGAAAGCCATGTTTTTAGACGTTGATGTTGGTGGACTTGATAATGAAACGTAACCGACTTGATTCATCTCTCCCTTTGTGACATCCATTTCAAACGACTTTAAGGTATTTATCACATCTGACAAAGTCATTGGATTGATCATATAGTCCTTTCTTACCATCACGAATTTCAAGCTCCATTCCTTTGGGAGTGAATCGAGCAACTTTTTAATTGAATTGCGGTTGTTAACAGGAATCCCGGCTTTCTTCATCTTTGTGAGCATATTCATGAAACGATCGATGTGACTGGTTAAACTTTCACCACGAATGCTTCCAAAAATGTCATACTCCTTTTGAACCATGTCTTGCTTGTTTTGAATCATTTCAGCATTTCCTTCATAGTAATCACTAAGAGCAAACCACAAAGATTGAGCAGTGGCATACTCTTCAAACATGTTAAAAACATTATTGGACAGACCCATGGTAAGAGCACTGTATGCCTTGTGATCACGTTGAATCAACTGCTTGTCAAGTTCTGTGAACGTTGATGGATCATCATTGTACACATCACCAACATCAGTAATTCTCATTGGGATATGCGGCCCAAGTTGAATAGAAGTCCACTGAGTGTGATCATTGACAAAATAAAATGATTTCATCCTGTTTTTCCAAGTCCCGTAGTCCTGAGCACCCTTCAATTTTGGTAGACATGTTGCAGTGCCGGTTTCAAGTTCTGCTTGGGTTATTGGTGTCATGTTGCTTAGAGACTTTTTTTTTTTAAAATTCCACAAGTTTTAAAATTAGCAGGATCAAACAATTTCTTAATGGCAATTTCTAATTATCAGTTCACTTTAAAAATTAACACATAACCTTTAAATATTTAGATATCTTACAACTCAATTTATCAAATCAATAAATTCAAAACCAATTCAACATAAATGGACGTTGATTAGATTATTTTGACTTTTCAAAATCCATATTTCCAAGGCATCCAGCTGTGTTCTCATAACTTCAAATCTTAGCCGTTTAAATTTGTAGGACAGACAAAACACTTTTTCCAATATGACTTACGATTTATGATATATTATTCTTTTAGTTGTTCACTTTTTAAGTCTTGGAAACTTTAATACCACTGTCAAACAAGAACAGTGCATTCATATACCTACTCTTATATTTCTCTCACTACTTGAAGACTTCACAAACAACACACAATCAGTTTCCTTTTGTTTATGCTCTCGAGAATTTCTCTCAACTCAACCGAAAAAAAAATAATAATAATATCCTTCTCTGTATTTTGACGGGTTAATTTTGGTGGCCTCGGGCCGTCAAAGAAGGTGAGGGTTTTGTGACAGATGCAAGCCGGGTTTTGTCTCGTCTTTGTAGGTAATGATGGTTTTGAGGTGGGTGTTGGCTAAGGTGGTTGGTGGTTAAAGGTGTGGCGGAGGTTGTGGGTTACTGTGGTGGTTCGAGGTGGTTTAACCGTGATGGGTCAATAGATCTGAAACATAAACGAAAAATATTCTATTTCTACTCTTTCTTTCTTTTTTTTTTAAGTACGCAAAAAAAAATAATAATAAAATAAAGACTGCCGGAAAAGTACGCCGGAGAAAAAAGATGATCTAGTACGCAGGTCAACAGAGTCAACAAGTCATAAGCTAAGTGCGCGGATCAGTCAAAAATTGGGCATGGTAACCCTAGAGCCTTGACATACCAATCTGCGTACTTAATAAGTACGCAAACACTTAAACTTTCGTTTAAGATTTTTGTGCGCAGGTCAAGTGCGCAGGAGAACTAGGGTTTCTCAGTTATGAAGATATGAGACAAGTGCGCAGATTCTATGAAACAAGTGCGCAATCTTCAAAAATAAGTGCTCAAAACATGAAATAAGTGCGCAAAACATGAAATAAGTGCGCAAGAAAACTAAATACGCAGCAAAAACACACACTCAAGAACAAATACGCCCAGATCTGTTTAAAAACTCCGAAAACTCGTTAAAAACCCTTCTGATCCGGTACAAAAATGACTACAAATGATTTGATAAACCACTTTAGATCTCTAAAAACACACCATAATCAACCCTCAATAAACAGACAACACTTTAAACCATTTCAGATCTAGATTTTAAAGAAAAAGTAGATAAAAGTGAAAAACCCAAAAACTTCAAAACTTTTTAAAACTTCAACAAAAATCAGATTTAAAAACGAATTTGTAGATAGTTAAATCCCAAATTCGAGTACCAAGCTCTGATACCAAATTGTAGGATCGATTTCGAGCTAAATCTGATTTTGATGAAGAACAAGATGAACACACACAAGAATATGACAATAAAACCCACTAGATTGATTAGCAAATGATAAAAACAATAAAGCCCCCAAATCTCTCTAGAATGTGTGTTAACAATAAAACCCTAATCTCTATCTATTTATAGCCAAAACATAGTTAGGCTAATTACACTTTAAGTCCCTAGAGATCAAGTTAATGATAAAATCTATAATAACTAAAACTAATAAATATATTTTGGCTACAAAATATATTTATTTAACCGAAACATATTTGTCGACAACAACTTGAACTTCTCATTAATTCTTCTCCTGATCTTCACTTGTTGGTTTATACGTTGACATCATCTCGGTGACTTTTTCTTGTTGACTTTGACTCTTTGATAACATTAGACTACCAATTTGACCCAACACGGACTCTGTTTGATACCCTTCCTACGACTTCCTATTTTTTCAACTGTGTATTTGATCCTAACCCTTACTTTTATATCTCTGTTTTTTTTCTTTATGTTGGTCCTTGAAGTATCAGCCGATCTTTTAATCAAATGGCAATGTGCTTTTAGCAATATGTAAATATAGTGTGCGGAATAAGAAATCAAACTTTGAGAGACAATATAGAACACAACGGTTTTAAGAAGTTTTGAGTTTGTATATTGATCACCTTGTTACCAGGATCACGTTTTAATCTTTACAAAATAATGACTCAAAGAATTCCTATGGCTAGTGGGAATGTGGTGTGGAGTTGGTGTTAGAAAGATTTATCTAATGATCGACTCTTTTGACTATGTTTATCACACAACTCACGTTCAGACTTGGCACTTGTAAGACCCTAACTCGTAATCACACGTTTAACACCTAATCATACGGGTTTTGACCTTACATAAAACCACTCCCGATTAAAACTTTGATATTTAAGAAAAAGTTAAACCGTTGTGATCAATACGGGTTTTGACCTTACATACGGGTTTTGACCTTACATTTCTGATTTCTGACAATATAACATTTTTATTTCTAAAAACATATGCTAAGATTTTGCGTTGTAACGGGAGGTCTTGTAATTATGTTGCGGAAGCGTTTGCGTGATCGGGCGTGTTCGGTTCTTCTCGCGACTTGATCCTTGTTCCAAGACTTCCATAACATGTTTACCTAGCACCGTTACACAGAGAATGGTTAGGGTATTGTCAATAATACTTTTAGAATAATAAGTATATCGTTACACGTCAAAACGTAATGAATCAGGCCAAACGGCCAAAATGAAAATTTGTCCAAAACGACTTCAGACGATCTGCACGACTGTTCACACTGATTGAACAATCGTTCACTTGGCCCTGAGCTTGATCTGCTGATCTTGTCTGGCCGAACGGCCGTTCGGCCTCAGCGAACGGTCATTCACTCGGCCTTGACATTGATTAGTAGCTTCTGTAAAGGCCGAATGGTCTTTCGCATTGGCGAACGACCATTCACTAGGACTGACATCACTTGACAACTTTAAAAGCTTAGGAGTTTCATTGTGAACTCATTTGACAATCCACGATGCATAGAAATCGCATTTTTCATGCATTTGTCATTTGTTAAACCAAAAACATCATTTGATTATTGCCAATATGGCCCGGTTCATAACTTTGAATGATTTTGTCGATTCTTATCCAAATCGACCCATTTAAGCCTTTGACTATTCGAAACACTACCTTATTGTTTGAAGGATATGATAATCATGTTATCAACCCACTGGTTACTTGTTTAACTAAAAGTGTCGTCCGGTTTGTGTCATTAAGACCCGTTTACTAGAATTAACTTTCATTGAAAGTTTAAAATTCCTAAAATGCCCCTTATAGCCAATTCTTTCAATTTATCCATCAACGACGACACTTCTTAATTCAAATCCCTTGTTTTCGACTCAAAGACTTGTTTAAAAACTTCTAAATCCTTCCGGGCTTAGATTTCCACCATTTATCAATATCTCATTAATTTACCCAATTCTAAGCGCCTTAGCGCATATTAGACCTAGCTATGAACATAACCTATCTAATTAACACTCACACTTGATGTGAGTAGTTTTGGTACTCACGCTACTTCGCCCGGTGGCGTTTATCTAACTACAGACATACTGGGTGGCCTTGACCCATATTCATACCTTGCACTCCTCTTTCATGATTTTTGGCATTGGGTGCCCATTATCCCATGTATTCACCTGTGTACTTTCTAAACGACTAGCATTAATCTCTTGAAACCCAAATGGTGATATTTCACCATTTGACCCGTTAAGACTCATAGTTCATTATACTAGATTGTTCAAGTTTTTATCCATGGATCAAATAACAACAACATTTGAGCCATTTACCAAAATACTTAATTTACTTCAATCAAGTGAGTTCTTTCAAATCCTTGGTATAAGAACACATTTTTCCACATAACTTTATTAATTGAACCGTTTAATGAATTTGACCATTTGTTCAAAACATATTGTTTTATTAATATCATAAAACATGTTTTTGTATGATTCCTTAAGACTTAACTCGCTCTTCTGGATTTTCACCATTTGGGGTACTACCCTTTCTCAATACACAAGGTTTATCAGCTGATAGGCAATACATACACTGTGTTTATAGATTAATGGTGTAAGGGATACTTACCTTGTATCCGTCATTTCTTCTACACGCGTTGAGCTTACATCCGTTTGACCCGTTTGCTCCCTAGCTCCTTAACCTAACTTAGGGACATGTCAAACCGTGTTTATTATAATACATTAAATAGAATTATTTCACTATCCATAACATCACATATTCATCATCAACTGTTGATGCACACTTTGTGTGGCCATCGCTATCGAATAGACTAGGGTTGAGTCATATGTTGTATAACATAAGATTGTGGTGATCCATAAGGGAATTTATGGATCTGACGTATTTGTTTAAGTCGACTAAGAAATCAGAAAACTGGTTCATGCCTTTGAAAGGTCGAACCAAAACTAAATTTTTTGGTTCATGCTTACACAAGGTCGAACTAGTTGGTTCGCACCTTCGTAGGGTCGAACGAAAACTTTAGTAGTGGTCTATAAATAGCAATCTCATATGTGGAGTTCATTAAGATTGTGAGTTTGTACTTAGAATGCTCTCTAGGGGAGGTCATGCCCGACCTCCCCTGGCCCCGAAATAGATGTTTAGCCTACTGATGACAGTGTCTGTAACCGTTTCTGATTAATGTTAATCTGTGATGACCGGCTTTTCGTTTATTTTTGTTTCGTCTCCAGTCTCCATTTAAAACCAAGCTATATTTGTTTAACTGATCTTGGAAACGGTCCCAAACCATTTTCACAATTCTGACCTTCAAGAGGTCGAACCAAATCCTTTATATATAGGGGATAAGTTAGAGTCTTGAGAGTAGTTGTTCATTTTGAGCTTATCCCCAGTTTGGAGAGCCACTTTGTATTAGGTCTAGGTTTTGATCTGTAACATCTTGTATTTGATCTAATACACGAGTAAAGTTATAGAAATTTCTCGGTGTTTCGTATTCTGTTTTCATCACGATCTTTACTCATTATATCTTACTCGGTTTGCACAACCGGGGGGGATTCCGCACCCTACGGTTGGTATTCGTGAGATCACGGTTCGTATAACCGATCCTACAAAGTGGTATCAGAGCATAGGCTTGATTTCACGATTGAAAACTTATCTGAATTAATGAAAACATATCAAAATTTCTCATATAAAGTTCAAAACCCTAGAAATTTTGAAACTTTTCGCAAAAACATAGTTTTTGATTGATTTGGTGTTGATTTTGACGTTGTTTTCAAAGATTCTTTAATAATAGATTGTCTAAAATCGATTCCGAACAAAACCTATCCATTTTCATTACATTTGGTGAGAATTTTTCAAAATCAGATCAGATTTGTGTGTTCTTGAGGTTGAAGATGATGCACAGACATGAAAAGGTCGAACGAAAAAGTCGTGAAGTCGAATCAGTGAAACAAATTTTGGTTCGTGCTAAGTTTAGGTCGAACGAGAAAATTTAGATTTGATTCGTGCTATTCAAAGTCTCATTCGTGCTCTTGACATGTGGTTCGTGCTAACGAGAGGTGGAATCAAATTTCATTAGTTTCATTCGTGCTTTCTGTTTTTCGTTCGTGCTATCGAGAGGTCGAACCAAATATGTTTGTTTCAATCGTGCTATCAAAGAGGTCGAATTAAATTTTTGGGTTTTCATTCGACCATCTGTGAGGTTGAACAGGAGTGTATTCATTTGGTTCGAACCCTCAATTATATTATCAGATTTGGACTATATTTTTCAAATTTTAAGGTGTAATATTATATGGTGAGATATTCACAAGAAGTTGCCCGCAAGCAATCTCAAAGACAACAACCTCAAATTGATCCATGGGGAAGAATTTATGTACCTAAAAGTCAACTATCTATTACACGACCTACAGTTGATGTGTGGGGTAATTTGATGATTCATGTTGATGAGTGTGTTAACAAAGAAAGTGTTGAAAGTGATGTGTGTCTTGCTAAGCAAATGGGGAATGATGATTCAAGTTAATTATCAAAGAGTGATTTGAGTTCTGATGAGAGTTTGGAACAGAGTGAATCAGGAGAAAGTGATTCATCAACTATTAATGCAAATTCTTAGAATGCTAATAGTACAGATGTGTTAGAGGTAAGTGTAACATCTGTAAAAGTTAATGATCAAAATAAGCATGATGCAGGTGAGGTAAATTCAAAATGTGAATGTGCTAACTGTTCTGAATGTGTCAAATTGAAAAGAGAAGTGATGAATCTCCTTGAGGGCAAATAGAACTTAGCAAGTGAATTAAATCGATGCAAAAATGCAAATGACATTTTTGAAAAGAATTAAAAACATTTTAAAAATCAAATTGAATCTTATAAGAAAGAAATTTCAGAACTTCATAAAACTTATAAGAGTCATACTATTGATGTGTTGGAGAAAGACAATTCCACATCAGAGATGGAAATTACAACACCTTTTGTTGCTGATCTTGACTCTGAGGTGAGACCAATGCTTGGAGTGAAAACTGAAAATGTGGTAGCCATTTCAGAACCTAAATCTGAAGTGAAACCCATATTCAAGTTTTCTGAAAGAGTAGAAGGATCCTACATGTTGGTGGGAAGTGACAAATTGGTTTCTAATAAAGATTTTCCAATTGATCTCAAACAATCTTTACTTAAATGTGTTTTTTTGGATAATGATTATTTGATAGCTCAATTTAGAAATCAATTTGGTCACCTGCAATTCAAACTTAATCCTAAACAACATGAGATTCAAAAGAGTCAGTCTGAGACCAACAAGAAAGGTCCCAAGGAAAAATGACCAAAACCAAACAAATCGAAAGGTAATGATCAGATGAAAAATTCTCATCATAAGAATTCAAGAAATTTTTCATCAAGATCAGATGACTTTTGTCATTATCCAAGTACCTCTCGATTTGAAAGTGGTTGTAGTAACAATTCACCACGGTATTCTCCTGAGTTTGTTGAATGGAGAAGTTGTTTTGAATGTGGTGAAGTTGGACATTTGTCTGCTCATTGCCCAGACTGGTATTGGGACGAGGGAAATGTTTTGGAGTTTGGAGAATATTGAAACTGTTTTAACTGCAAAGAGCATGGGCATTTAGTTGCTGCTTGTCCGTGTTAAACGTAAAAAGGATAGAAGTGAAAGCTGCTAATCATTCAGGCAATATCAAAAAGCCTGTATCCCCAAAACATATAAAGAAACAAAAGGGAAAACAGTCTGATGTGTATGACAATCGTAACAAGATTGTCTTCAACAAACATGGAGGTAGTGAATGGGTTGCTAAGGTAACGGGGAGTTCTAAGGCTAAGCCTTAGAATAACTCTAAACCTAGGTCTTCATCAATTAAGTCTGAGAAGGTTCTAAACATAGTTCAGAAGTAGGTTTTAAACAAGAAACCTGAAAAGACAAAATAAAAACAAAATTAAAGAAAAAGAAATCTATAATAAAACCTGAACTTGTTTGGAAACCCAAATCACTTTCTCAATCCGCAGCAGCTTCTATTTCAAGTCAATCCATTGAAAAACAAATTAATTTTTCAAAAGGTGAATGGATTGATATTCCAAGGATTGATGACCTTGGACGACCCATCACTGTGAAGGGATGGGTTCCCCTCTCCTACTAATTGTTTAACAAGTGTGCAGGTTGTTCTAGACAGACCTATTAGCTATCCTTTGATAGTTGATAGTGGAGCATCTGTATACAACGGCAGACTTGATTTTCCTCATATATTTTGTTTTGCTACATCTGGAGGAGATTAAGTTTTTGCTATTTATTGGAGAGGTAAAGGTTGAGAAAGTTAGATTGAAAAAGGAAAGAATGACTTTAACAATGAGGAGAGTGTTTCTCGTCTGTTTCCTACTTGTGAAGCCGGAAAACGTTATAATTTCATGCAATTGCTCTCAAGTTTTGGAGTTTAACAACAGATGCGACAATACGGTTTATTCTAAACTCTTTTATCTTTGTCAATGGTTTTACTAACAGAAATCATACTGAGTCAAGTAATCTGAGTGGAAAATGGTGTTTGAAGAACAATGAGTAAACCTCATCGGATATCATTTTATTTTGTTTTTCTGCAAAATGTTTAAAAATCCAAAAATATGCTTATTTTTAGATTTTTAGGGGGAGAAAATTTCAGAAAAATCAAAAATAAAAATCAATAAAAAAATCAAAAATGAGTTTTCCTAAAGAAAAAGAGGAGATTATAGTACATCAGTGGACTGTCAGACCACTCTGAAAAATGAATTAACAACATTGAGTAGCCACTACAATTATATATTGGTAGGCTTGAAATCAATGTTTAAGGTTCAGCATGGTGATATAAACCAAAAAACAATAACTGATAATCATGTGGATCAATGTCTCCTTGGCATATGGTCTTAGTACCGAAATTTCGTTTGATAGATTGCCAAAATCAGAGGTTTCAAGTTTTTATATTGATAGTTATCTGGGGATGGCCTGACTGATCTTCTGCTGTATTGATTTACAGACTTAAATTCAGTCAGGGTATCTTTATAAAGATCTTTAATGAAAAACCTTAAGTTACCGAATGAGGAACTTAATATGTGTGATGATAATCAAATATTATCTAATGCATCGTATTAATAATATGATGAAAATCATGTATGATAACTTTTTTAAGAAATGACATGAAATATTTACATGTAACTCACTTAAGTTATTATAACCATCTCTTTCATTATGTTTATCAACAACTATTGAATTGTTAACATATATTAAAATTCAACATAAGTTTATAATGCCCGATGTACAGATGAGAGGTTTGTAAAATACAATTTACAATTTCCATAAGACATATTTTATAGCAATAAAAATTGTTAAAAAAAATTATCATTGTTATAAATTGTAATAATAGTTTTTATTCACAATGTATTACGTTTTAGATTATTAGTATTACCATTATACGTAGTAATTAGTTAAAACGTCCTAATAATAAAGTTTCATATACAAACCTATTCCAAGTTAAAATTAATAAAATATTTGATGACTTGTGAACAGATGTTGACAAACAACTGTGAATCATTATAATAATCCACTGAAGAATAATATAACCACATTTTTTAAACAGACTTTCTAATGAATATCTAACGAAATAACTATAAATATAAATTAAACCAGTCTTTTCAAATTCATAATTAGTAACAGTCGCTACAGCCCTAAAAGTCTTTGATGGCCAATGCACAGATGAACGATATAGATGCAATCTGACAGAAAATACACAAGTAATTAATGTTAAATGTACTTATTTTTACTACTCTTAAACAAAAAAAAAAGTTACCATAAAAATTCTTAAAAAATTAAGACATATTTTATAGATATAAAAACTCTTTAAAAAAATCAGTATTGTTAAAATGTGTAATAATAATTTTTATTCACAACGTATTTTGATTTAAATTATTAGTATGAATATCATCATTAGTTTAAAATTACATAGCAATAAACTTTCATATTTAAACCTATTGTAAGTTCAAAGCTATAAAAAATTTGACAACTTGCCAACCGATGTTTTCAAACAACTGTGATGCATTACAATTTTCAACTGACTTTTAGGATGATGTAACCAGATTTTGAAAACAGAGTTTGTAAAACCTAACTTCTAATTAATATCTCACGAAATCAGTCTTTTTCAAATTCATAATTACAAACAGTCGACACAGCCCTAAAAGTCTTTGATGCCTACTGTGGAGATGAAGGATCTAGATGAAAACATAACATAAATTTACATATTAATCTTTTTATATTAATTAAACAATTAAAAATATTGTACTTACAAATGATTTGAAGTCTTTTATTGTTCCTATAACTTTAAAAAAAGAAAATACATTTTATAGAAATCAAAATTCTTCAAAAATATCAGCATTTATAAAATATGTAATTATAGTTTTCAATAAATAATATTTCCATGACAAACTTTTTTAAGAAATGATGTGAAATATTTACATATAATTCACTTAAATTATTATAACCATCTCTTTCATAATGTTTATCAACAACTATTGAATTTTTAACATATATTAAAATTCAACAAAATTTAATAATTCCCACTTTACACATGAGCATTTTTTAAAATACAAGTTACAATTCCTATAATACATATTTTCTAGCAATAAAAATTGTTAAAAAGATCATCATTATTAAAAATTGTAATAATAGTTTTTATTCACAATGTATTACGTTTTAGATTATTAGTATTACCATTATAATTAGTTTCAACGTCCTAATAATAAAGTTTCATATACAAACCTATTCTAATTTAAAATTAATAAAATATTTGATGACTTGTGAACAGATGTTGACAAACAACTGTGATCATATTTAAATTAGTTTCAACGTCCTAATAATAAAGTTTCATATACAAACCTATTCTAATTTAAATTTTGCTAAGGTAACGGGGAGTTCTAAGGCTAAGCCTTAGAATAACTCTAAACCTAGGTCTTCATCAATTAAGTCTGAGAAGGTTCTAAACATAGTTCAGAAGTAGGTTTTAAACAAGAAACCTGAAAAGACAAAATAAAAACAAAATTAAAGAAAAAGAAATCTATAATAAAACCTGAACTTGTTTGGAAACCCAAATCACTTTCTCAATCCGCAGCAGCTTCTATTTCAAGTCAATCCATTGAAAAACAAATTAATTTTTCAAAAGGTGAATGGATTGATATTCCAAGGATTGATGACCTTGGACGACCCATCACTGTGAAGGGATGGGTTCCCCTCTCCTACTAATTGTTTAACAAGTGTGCAGGTTGTTCTAGACAGACCTATTAGCTATCCTTTGATAGTTGATAGTGGAGCATCTGTATACAACGGCAGACTTGATTTTCCTCATATATTTTGTTTTGCTACATCTGGAGGAGATTAAGTTTTTGCTATTTATTGGAGAGGTAAAGGTTGAGAAAGTTAGATTGAAAAAGGAAAGAATGACTTTAACAATGAGGAGAGTGTTTCTCGTCTGTTTCCTACTTGTGAAGCCGGAAAACGTTATAATTTCATGCAATTGCTCTCAAGTTTTGGAGTTTAACAACAGATGCGACAATACGGTTTATTCTAAACTCTTTTATCTTTGTCAATGGTTTTACTAACAGAAATCATACTGAGTCAAGTAATCTGAGTGGAAAATGGTGTTTGAAGAACAATGAGTAAACCTCATCGGATATCATTTTATTTTGTTTTTCTGCAAAATGTTTAAAAATCCAAAAATATGCTTATTTTTAGATTTTTAGGGGGAGAAAATTTCAGAAAAATCAAAAATAAAAATCAATAAAAAAATCAAAAATGAGTTTTCCTAAAGAAAAAGAGGAGATTATAGTACATCAGTGGACTGTCAGACCACTCTGAAAAATGAATTAACAACATTGAGTAGCCACTACAATTATATATTGGTAGGCTTGAAATCAATGTTTAAGGTTCAGCATGGTGATATAAACCAAAAAACAATAACTGATAATCATGTGGATCATTGTCTCCTTGGCATATGGTCTTAGTGCCGAAATTTCGTTTGATAGATTGCCAAAATCAGAGGTTTCAAGTTTTTATATTGATAGTTATCTGGGGATGGCCTGACTGATCTTCTGCTGTATTGATTTACAGACTTAAATTCAGTCAGGGTATCTTTATAAAGATCTTTAATGAAAAACCTTAAGTTACCGAATGAGGAACTTAATATGTGTGATGATAATCAAATATTATCTAATGCATCGTATTAATAATATGATGAAAATCATGTATGATAACTTTTTTTAAGAAATGACATGAAATATTTACATGTAACTCACTTAAGTTATTATAACCATCTCTTTCATTATGTTTATCAACAACTATTGAATTGTTAACATATATTAAAATTCAACATAAGTTTATAATGCCCGATGTACAGATGAGAGGTTTGTAAAATACAATTTACAATTTCCATAAGACATATTTTATAGCAATAAAAATTGTTAAAAAAAATTATCATTGTTATAAATTGTAATAATAGTTTTTATTCACAATGTATTACGTTTTAGATTATTAGTATTACCATTATACGTAGTAATTAGTTAAAACGTCCTAATAATAAAGTTTCATATGCAAACCTATTCCAAGTTAAAATTAATAAAATATTTGATGACTTGTGAACAGATGTTGACAAACAACTGTGAATCATTATAATAATCCACTGAAGAATAATATAACCACATTTTTTAAACAGACTTTCTAATGAATATCTAACGAAATAACTATAAATATAAATTAAACCAGTCTTTTCAAATTCATAATTAGTAACAGTCGCTACAGCCCTAAAAGTCTTTGATGGCCAATGCACAGATGAACGATATAGATGCAATCTGACAGAAAATACACAAGTAATTAATGTTAAATGTACTTATTTTTACTACTCTTAAACAAAAAAAAAAGTTACCATAAAAATTCTTAAAAAATTAAGACATATTTTATAGATATAAAAACTCTTTAAAAAAATCAGTATTGTTAAAATGTGTAATAATAATTTTTATTCACAACGTATTTTGATTTAAATTATTAGTATGAATATCATCATTAGTTTAAAATTACATAGCAATAAACTTTCATATTTAAACCTATTGTAAGTTCAAAGCTATAAAAAATTTGACAACTTGCCAACCGATGTTTTCAAACAACTGTGATGCATTACAATTTTCAACTGACTTTTAGGATGATGTAACCAGATTTTGAAAACAGAGTTTGTAAAACCTAACTTCTAATTAATATCTCACGAAATCAGTCTTTTTCAAATTCATAATTACAAACAGTCGACACAGCCCTAAAAGTCTTTGATGCCTACTGTGGAGATGAAGGATCTAGATGAAAACATAACATAAATTTACACATTAATCTTTTTATATTAATTAAACAATTAAAAATATTGTACTTACAAATGATTTGAAGTCTTTTATTGTTCCTATAACTTTAAAAAAAAGAAAATACATTTTATAGAAATCAAAATTCTTCAAAAATATCAGCATTTATAAAATATGTAATTATAGTTTTCAATAGATAATATTTCCATGACAAACTTTTTTAAGAAATGATGTGAAATATTTACATATAATTCACTTAAATTATTATAACCATCTCTTTCATAATGTTTATCAACAACTATTGAATTTTTAACATATATTAAAATTCAACAAAATTTAATAATTCCCACTTTACACATGAGCATTTTTTAAAATACAAGTTACAATTCCTATAATACATATTTTCTAGCAATAAAAATTGTTAAAAAGATCATCATTATTAAAAATTGTAATAATAGTTTTTATTCACAATGTATTACGTTTTAGATTATTAGTATTACCATTATAATTAGTTTCAACGTCCTAATAATAAAGTTTCATATACAAACCTATTCTAATTTAAAATTAATAAAATATTTGATGACTTGTGAACAGATGTTGACAAACAACTGTGATCAATTACAATTATCCACTGAAGAATAATATAACCACATTTTTAAAACAAACTTTGTAATGAATATCTAACGAAATAACCATAAATTTAAATTAAAATAGTCTTTTCAAATTCATAATTAGAAAGAGTCCATAGAGCCCTAAAAGTCTTTGCTGGCCAATGCACAGATAAACGATTAGGTGCAACCTGACAGAAAATACAGCAGCAATTAATGTTAAATGTACTTATTTTTACTATTCTTTAACAACAAAAAAGTTTACCATAAAAATTCTTAAAAAATTAAGACATATATTTTATATATATAAAAATGCTACAAAAATATTAGCGTCTATAAAATATGTAATTATAGTTTTTATTGACGAAATATTATGTTTTAAATAAAAAATAGAGTTAATAGCCATTTTCGTCCCTGTGGTTTGGTCCAGTTTGCCACTCCAGTACAAAAGTTTTTTTTTGCAATTCCTTACCTGAGGTTTGGATTTTTTTGCCAAATTCGTCCTTTTCACTAACCCAGTTAAAAAATGTCGTTAGTGTCAGGGGTATTTTTGTCTTTTTACCTATAATTTAAATTTTAATAAAATATCTCACCACACCCCCACCCCAACCCACCCTACCCCCTGTATAACTCTCTCCCTCTCACTCTTACTCTCTCTCTATCTCCCTCTCACTCTTACTCTCTCTCTCTATCTATAAGTCAGATTAATAATAATAATAATAATAATAATAATAATAATAATCCTTCAAAACCTAAGTTCTTGATGTTGAGGAAACCAATGGAGAAGACGAACGATTTGTTTGGAATATGATGCATCGATTCAAACAATGAAGAATCAATACTCTGAACTTGTTCCACAATCTTGGTAACAAGGTAATCATGTCTTGCTTGCTTCTAATGGGTTTATTTGACTGTTTTTTTAGTGGTGGTTGTGGTTTTTGTTCAGGGCCGATGGTGGTAATGGTGGTTTTCAGTGGCTGGGTAGGTGACAAGGACAGAGGCGGTGGTTGGGTAGGTGACAAGGATAGGGGTGGTGGTTGGGTAGCTGACGAGGAAAGGGGGCGGTGGTTCAGGTGGTGGTTGGGTAGCTGACGAGGATGGGGGCGGTGGTTTAGGTGGTGGTTGGATAAAGAAGATAGACAGATTGATGATGATGATGGGGTTTCTTGATTTGTTAAAAAAAATGTGATAATATTGATAGGTTTGGTTAAAAAATTATTTTTTTTTCTCTTTTTACAACTTAATACATAGGGTTTTTGTTCAAGTGGGGTGGTGGAGTCAGGGTGGTGGTGGTGGTTATGAGGAGATGGTGCGACAGTGGTGGGTTTAAGGAGGAGGTGGTGCAGTGGTGGTTGGATTAGGGATGAGATGGTGCAGCGATGGTGGATTTAGGGTGGAGGTAGTGTGGCGGCGGTGGGTTTAAGGTGGGGCGGTGGTGGGTTTAAGGTGAGGCGGTGGTTGATACAGTGGTGATATGGTGGTGTTGGGTTGATTGTGACATGGTGGTGGTTGTGTTTAAAAGGGGGAGAAGATGAGTGATGATTTTACCATATTGTCCTTCATTAAAGTGGGTAAAAGACAACACTACCCCTGACACTAACGACATTTTTTGACTGGGTTAGTGAAAAGGACGAATTTGGCAAAAAAATCCAAACCACAGGTAAGGAATTGCAAAAAAAAAAAAAAAACTTTTGTACTGGAGTGGCAAACTGGACCAAACCACAGGGACGAAAATGGCTATTAACTCTAAAAAATATTTCCATGACAAACTTTTTTAAGAAATAACATGAAATGTACCGATTGTGAGTAATATTTTTAAGAAACTAAAGTATTACATTGTGAATAAAAATTCCTTATTCGAATTTTGAAACCTATTCCAAGTTCATGCTATACAATATTTGATGACTTGTAATGAATATCTAACCAAATAACTATAAATTTAAATCAGTCTTTTCAAATTCATAATTACAAACACTCATCACAACCCTAAAAGTCTTTGATTGCCACTGTACAATTAAACAACTAAAACTATTGTTCTAACAAATGATTTGAAGTCTTTTATTGTTCCTATAATTTTAAAAATTTAACATACATTTTATTTTATAACAATAAAAATTCTACAAAACATGTAATTATACTTTTTATTATTGATGACTTATTATATTTTAAATTAAAAATATTTCCATGACAAACATTTTAAAAAAAATGAAGTCAGGTTTAATAATTGTAACAAATATTTTAAGGAATAACTATCACAAAATTTTAATATTCAAGTATTATAAAATACTCGATACACTATTGTTTTAACAGATATTGCATAACAGAAGTTATAACAGATGAAATTAAAATAACATGACATCCACTGACAAAACAGATGTTAAACGACAGCTGTTAACAAAAATATATTCATCCAACTGAAAAAACTAAACAAACATCTAAATACGTTAATAATAAATTCTAAGTTTTGAATCTAGCAGTCTTCTTTTTCAATCTTTTGCTTGTACAAGTTTGGTCAGCAACATTTATATTAACAAAATCTTCAACACTTATTTTTCCATTAGAACTTGTGGGAGTATCCACAACTGCATCAACATATATAACATCCTTCAAACAAATGACGAAACAACTAATAAAATGTTACATGACAATACAATTTCTAGAAAAAAGTTAGACATAAATGCACAAAGGTATAAATACCTTAGGAGAACTTCAAACCCAACTTGCGATGATTCTGAAAGGTTAACAAATTTATTTTCACAAACTTTCTGAGTGACCTAAAAAGTGTTCATATACAAATAAACATAACAGATTTGAAAATTTACAGAATGTAAATGCTTATTACAAAATAATTAGAATAAATACCTCGACAGAACTATCGTGTACATTCTCATGTCCGTCGACCAACTCTTCAATTATAATAGCATCATCACAAATCTTGACGACAGTATACACATGATAGTCATTTGTAAGATTGTAATCAGAAACATCAATCTTGAAAGCAAGTTTCTTTTCAACGATTCGGGACAACTCATGCGGCAAACTTTTTGTGTCGCCTTCCTTCAACTGCCTTTCCCTGATATCACATGCAGCTGCTCCAATGAGCCTCATAACATCTTTATCGAACATCACAAATGATACACTACCAGATTCATCTTGAACCCTTATCTGCAACTTGAACCTAAAACAAAAAAACATAATTTATCTAAAAAAAACTGCATGAAATGAAATAAAAATTCTGAAACAAAAAATTTGTATACATTTACTGCTTTACATACTTTGTGGTAACGGAAGTGCATTCACACTGGCATTTTCGACAAACCAACGCAGTAGCAGGCAATTTGAGAATCGCTTCAGACACTTCTTCAGCATTTTGCAAATACTCTGACTTGCTTAAAACTTTCTTGTTACACTTCCGGTAGACAGCATAAAACCAACCATAGCTTTCTTCAACACTTTTTATGGTCGCAACCACAACATAAGACATCGGCTGCAAAGACAGTATATATGTATGCAACATTAGTAGTTTTAAAAAATACAAACATATAATAAACTAAAGACATATAAAAGGTAGGAATAAAATATTGAAACCTCTTGAATGTCAATGAGGTCATCAACACGCTTCTTCTGTGTTCCAACTATGAATTCATGACGGGTTGGATAAACAGTCTGGGATGAAAGAATAGTTTGAGAAGTACAACCAGACTCTTGTTCTTGTTTCAACATCAAGCTACATAAAAACAAAAACAATTAAATCTCTTAGCTAAAAGAAACATAAATGTAAACTTTCGTATAGAAATATAAATAAATAGCACCTCGTCTTTAGGTCAGACACCTCATCTATAAGTTGATTGAGAAAAAGGCGAGATCCATACTTATCGGTTTGAACTGTAATTCTTTCTAAAAATTTGACAACACACATATCTTTACTTACTTCATATTAATATGTTTTTAAAATAACACTGAAACACAAGTTACTGTTCCAGTCTCTAACCCTTCCATGCTGGATAACAGCCAGTAAATGCTCCTCAGTGATCTTTGAAATGAATTCCTAAAACTGTATTGCATAAGAGTTCCACAATGTACATCTTAAGGTCATACCTCTGCAACAAAACAACAGAAACATAGATGTAAAACATTAATGCTGCTGTAATTTATTACATTAATAAATATGTTCCACATGAGATTCAAAGCAGTCAGTCATAGAATAAGTTGTTCATAACATTTATTACACAAACTAAATTTTCAATACTAAACAATGAGTGTTTACAAAACTGTATAACAATTTTAAGGAATCCTTACTCTAAGTCCTGAATATCAAGATTCATTCCTTTGGTTTCGTTATGAGCTCGTCCAAAGACATCCAAGTTACTACACCAGATGACGCTTCCAGCAACATCTGTAAAAAGAAAAAAGACAACTTAACCAAACCTCTGTTAAATATAAAGCAACAGTGTTCAACCAAACTAAATGTAAAAAAATTGTGCTAAGGTAAAGAATAAAATACAAACCAACGCTCAACAGATTCTTGGCTTCTCCGTTAAGTATTTGGTTAAAAGGTAAGAAGTTGAAACCATACTCCACACCTTCCAAACCCTTAACCTGTTTCACAGTCGTACAACGATAAAAAAATTATTTTGAACTGATGAGCTACAACTCTGTAGATGTCCTTGTTTTCACCTACACCGAACATAGACAAGACAACCACACCGTCTTCTTCAATTTGACTGTCAAAAACCTGCATAAAAGGTGCCTTGGCAGAACCTTGAATCTTATCACCCTGCATATCGGTTAACAGAAGGTAAAAACTAAAAAGCATACAGAAAAGAACACGTCTTCATGAATAAACCAAGCTATAAAATTTACCTGCTCATCAATGAATATGACCTCCAACTTATAGGCTGTCTTCCACTTCCTTATGACTCGAGCCTTCATGTACCACATGCCTTTGGCTGGATTCAGATCACGAATGAAAGTGACGTGCTTTTCTTCACCGTCCATTGACGCCGACACGATTTCAAAGATATCTTTTAAGAGGGAAATTTGAAAATCTTTGTTTATGTTTAAAAAATTGAAAGCTGATATTAGAAATGGCTGAATTGTTTGTGTGCTTATATATAAGGAGCTAATGGGGCACGTTTCCCTAGCTTAATTTAAATTTTCCCCCTTAAAATTCAAACTTAGGGCCTAAATGTTGCAGCGTACGTGGCTAACATCTGCTGCTTGACGGCAGACCCTTTGGTTGGGAACCGCTGTTCATGACAGCAGCGGTGCTTTAACGTGGCCCACGTATTTTTTTGTGAATATTTTAAGGGGGTTACTGTCGTCACTTTTTGCATCACGCAGGCATTGGTGGCTTGCCTAAGCTGTTGACACATCAGCTTTCTGACGTCACTCACGACTCTCCTATTATTGAAAGTATAGATAGATTATTTAGTGTATGTGTAGTGGGAAGCTTTATAGGGCTCCATGGGCTTAAGGATTTAAAATATTAGTAAAATATTAGGAGGTGTTTCATGGGGTTTATGAAAAATATGTGTGTAGTGGGTGAGGGGCTTTATGAGGGGCTCTATGAGGATTAAAATATTATTATTTGATTGGGTGTAGAAGAAGGGGTGTAGAAATTGATGGTAAATAATATTATAAAATTGATTTTGTTTGTGGTAGCGCTCGTTGTCTACATAAAGCTCTTCCTCATGAAAACCCCATAGCGGTCAAGGGGGCGGTGTAGATAGCGCTATAGGGCGCTATAAATCTGGATAGAGCCCCTATAGCGCCCACTATACATGCCATTATCAGATCCATTATTATATATATCAATTATTATATATATCATATATTACTATATATA
This sequence comes from Ambrosia x helenae, assembly GCA_030844895.1. Classification (NCBI taxonomy): domain Eukaryota; kingdom Viridiplantae; phylum Streptophyta; class Magnoliopsida; order Asterales; family Asteraceae; genus Ambrosia; species Ambrosia x helenae. Next base: position 23,749 of record JAUTDX010005794.1, read on the forward strand.
TTAAAAGACAACCTATTGCTACAGTAACTCCCCTTAGCTACAGTGTTTTTTTTTTTTTTTTTTTTTTGTACTTAACTTTGGGTAGAGTTTTTTTTTTTTTTCTTTGTACTTAACTTTGGGTAGAGACTTAGGAAAATGGTTTTTTTTCTCTTACGTACATGTCGGTAGAAATTTAAATTGGCTTACGTATTGACGTAAACTTTTTTTAATGGTTTTTTTTTTCTTTATATGTAGGCCATTTTTAGGAACTTCTTTTGTGTGTGTGTGTCTTACGTTAAGGTTGGTAGAAATTCATTTTTTTTTTTTTTTTTTTGTGGTAGGTCACTTTTAGGATATTTTTTTTATTTTTTTTTGTCTTTGTACTTAATTTTGGGTAGAGACTTAGGAAAATGGTTTTTTTTTCTCTTACGTACATGTCGGTAGAAATTTAAATTGGCTTACGTATTGACGTAAATTTTTTTTAATGGTTTTTTTTTCTTTATATGTAGGCCATTTTTAGGAACTTATTTTTTGTTTACGTACAGGTTGGTAGAAATTCAAATTGGCTTACGTTTCGACGTAAACTTTTCAAAAAAAAAATGAGTCGGTCGAATATAATACGCTATTATTAGACGGCATAAATTCAAATTGCGCCCCGCAACGCGGGCGTGTTTGTCCTTAGCTACAGTGTTTTTTTTTTTTTTTTTGGTGGTAGGTCACTTTTAGGAATTTTTTTTTATTTTTTTTGTCTTTGTACTTAACTTTGGGTAGAGACTTAGGAAAATGGTTTTTTTTTCTCTTACGTACATGTCGGTAGAAATTTAAATTGGCTTACGTATTGACGTAAACTTTTTTTAATGGTTTTTTTTTTCTTTATATGTAGGCCATTTTTAGGAACTTTTTTGTGTGTGTGTCTTACGTACAGGTTGGTAGAAATTCAAATTGGCTTACGTTTCGACGTAAACTTTTCAAAAAAAAAAGAGTCGGTCGAATATAATACGCTATTATTAGACGGCATAAATTCGAATTGCGCCCCGCAACGCGGGCGGATAAAAACTAGTTATATATCAATTAAGAACATATACTTGCGCCAGTGTACTTGATGTTTTTTCTCAAAATCTGCCCACTAAACTTTTATAGTTTGTGAATTGGCCACTATTGTGTAAACACGTTTTTTCTTCAACCCATTTTCTCTTTACGAATTGTGCCCCTCGCTACGTGTTGTTACTACGGCTTGCCACGTTCGATGATGTATTGCTTTCCCACTAGCTTAATCATGTGAATTATTTTTTTTATTGTGAAAGATTTTTTTTGAAACAGACATTTATATCATTACACCCAATTTTAGAGAAAATTGCTCGAATAGTTCCTGTGGTTTGCTCAGATTTCACCTTTAGTCCCTAACTTTTAAAAATTACAGGTATAGTCCCGAAACAGTGGACTTTTTGCACTCGGATAGTCCCTGGAGTTAACTGACGTTAGATAATCCAGTTAAGTGGGTGTGAAATTACTAAAATACCCTTACTTTAATAAAAATAAAAAAATCAATTAAATAATAAGGTGGATGGGGCCCACAATCCTTCATCTTCCCCACCCCAATCACCTTCATCTTCCCCATCCCACCACCACCACCACCTCTCTTTCTTCATCCCCATCCCAACCAACAATAACCAACCAACAGTAAACCAAATGCCAATGCCTAAAAGGTTCTTCCAAGCTCGGTCTCAATCAAGCATCCCCAACAGATCAATCTTCCTAACCTTATTCATAATAATCTCCATTTCCGCTCTATTATTATTCATCATCTCTGTTTCACAAGGACAAACCAAATGCAAGCACACCAAACCTGTTTCAGTCTCCGTTGTTTGGGATAAAACTGGCACTGAGTCTAGTAAAGGAACTGATGCAGATCGGAAACGGCATAAGGTTATGGGATTTGTTGGCATTCAGACCGGGTTTGCATCGGTTGGGAGGCGGATCTTGGCCCTTGGCCATCCCACCACCTTCATCTTGGCCCTTGGCCGGCTGACCTGCACAGGCGACGCACAAAAGTGGCGACGGTGATGTGGAGTTTTGATGGTGGTTGCAGTGGTGACGTGTGATGCCGGTGACGATGGTACAGGTTGGGTTTTCTTTAAGGTACAAGTTACGATTGGAAGAGGAAGGTGACAGAGCCGGTGGTTCATTAGGGGTTCCGATTAAGAAAGAGAGGTGGTGGTGGTTGGTGGTTGGTGGATGGTGTGCAGAGGTGGTGGTGGGGATGAAGAAAGAGAGGTGGTGGTGGTGGGATGGGGAAGATGAAGGTGATTGGGGTGGGGAAGATGAAGGATTGTGGGCCCCATCCACCTTATTATTTAATTGATTTTTTTATTTTTATTAAAGTAAGGGTATTTTAGTAATTTCACACCCACTTAACTGGATTATCTAACGTCAGTTAGCTCCAGGGACTATCCGAGTGCAAAAAGTCCACTGTTTCGGGACTATACCTGTAATTTTTAAAAGTTAGGGACTAAAGGTGAAATCTGAGCAAACCACAGAGACTATTCGAGCAATTTTCTCCCAATTTTATATATAACATTTGTCATCAAGGTTTTTACTGTAGCGAACGTTGCTTTCGCTATAGTGTTTTCGTTTTTTAATCTTTTTTTCCAAAATAAAAAACCTTTAAATTCTAATTTCATTACGAAAACGTGATGCGAAATAAAAAACCTTCTAACTGCAATGTAATTACGAAAACGCCATGTAAGGCAACTTTTATTTATACGATAATTACGAAAATGCCATAACGTTTTATTTGCAAGTTAATTACGAAAATGTCTTATAAAGAACCTTTTACTTGCAAGTTAACTACATAAAATGCCATTTACTGAATAAAAGCCGAGTATAGTGCGTAAGTTCACCACAACCACCGTGTCAAGATGGTCGTCCACATCGTGGCGGTGACACCTGGTCGACGGAGGGGAGTTCAGCGCTAGATTAGCGGCGTAAATGATATTACCGCGTTCAGGTCTAACATTGTAAGGCCGGTGTTAACTAATGATTATATTTGAACTTTTAAGTGTCATTGTTTTCGTGTATAACTTAGTTTTTTAGTTTTCTTTTTCGGTTGCAATACTTAGTTTTTAATAACGTAATTAACCAAACAAATACTGACTTAATTCCATTTGCTGTATGTTTCTGCGCCGCACTAGTTCTGTATCAAATGAAATCCCAAAATATCCGTCACCCGTGAAAAGACTTTATGGGTCTGGCAGAATATGGACATGGCTGAAAGTAGCTCTTTAATACCACATAGATGTTCATGGTTCAAACTTCGGTCACCAATACACCACTATACATAAAAATTCTTCATTGTTGATTTTTTGATATATTAACCTATAGGGGAAGGTTCAATTGAAAACTCATAGTTAGGGAAAGAACTCGAGAACTCCTACTTAAATTAAGAAAAAAAAATCATAACTCAAATTTTAAGTCAAAAACCAAAAATCTGGTTCGGAGCTTCTCTTTCCCACGTCATCCCCGTTCAGAAAAAAAAAAAATAAAAAATAAATAAATAAAAAAATAGGCGACTTCTAATGCACGTGTGTAGTAAATGTCCGATTAGCTTTAGGGTTTAGTTTTTGGGTTTAGTTTAGCTTTTATGGTTAGTTTTTTTAAGTTTAGCTTGTAAGGTTTAGGTTTTTTGGGGGTGGGGTGGGGGTGGGGTTAGGGTGGGTTTTAGGTTTTTAGGTAGGGGGGTTAGGTTTTTGGTGGGGGTTAGGTTTTTTGTTGTGGCGGGTGGGGCTTAGGTTTTTGGTAGGCGGTGGGTGGGGTGGGTTTAGGTTTTTGGGTGGGGGTGGATGGGTGGTTTAAGTTTTGGGTAAGCGATTTAGGTTTTTTGGTGAGGGTGGGGGTGGGTGGGGAGGAATTAGGTTGTAACATTCGTACTTTTCGTATTTTCCATTCTAGTCCTTGTACTCTTGTATCTTTCATTTTGTACCCTTGTACTCCGAGCTTATGATCAATGGTAGAATATTTTGTCAATTGCATTTAACTTTTAATCTATTTCAATTCTTTTATGTATTCTATTTTACGCAAACTTTACACTTTACGCTTAAAAACGAGACTCTAATACGAAACCGAAACATAAACGACCCGTACGATTTAGGAATCAAGCCCAATCCAAAAACATGTCAAAATGGGCTTAAACCTTAAGTTTTAA
>JAUTDX010005795.1:0-18736 GCA_030844895.1 Ambrosia x helenae
ATTAAATTAATAAAGTTTTGTTTTTTAAATTCAAATGATATTCTTTTGGAAATTTTAGTTTGATAAGGTTGTTATAACAAAATCATTCCATATGTTGACTTATTTTAAAATGATAAATATACACTAACAATGTCTATAAATCAAGTTGCGTGAACTAGCCCGAGGCTAAAACCAAGGCCAAACACCCTCACAGTCCACAAAACCATTACAATAGACCTATTACGAATTCAACCATGTTCCAAGAAAGAAAATCTACTCCAATTTTGAATGTTACCTCCCGGAAGTTTCGCCCTTTTTGTAGTCCACCAAAGGTTGTTTTTATAATGTCTTCCATCACTTTCCGAGTTATCAAGTTAACCCCTTTAAATATCTTATCATTCTTACCGGTCCAAATCCACCAGACTAACTTTTGACCACAATTAATAAGTTGATAAACGCTACATGCGGCGTATAGGGCCACACACCCGTATAGCTGGATGTGCAAATAATTTTGTGGGTGAATACCACCATCCTAAATAAAACTAACTCAACTTTAGCTATATGTGTATATCTTTTGACGATAATAAAAAATATTAACACGTGAGTTAAAATATTATTTATAAATGTTGACATGTTCTTAATATTATATTCGTTGATAACTAACCAACTAAAACTCCACAACTAGATTACAATATACAAAATGAGTTTCAGTCAATGCCATGAAAATGACCATGCATCGACCTACTTGAAGAAGACATAAAAGATTTGGAATATTTGAAGGTTTCCACAAGCTAAATTATAAAAAATCAAATCGTTTTTATGAACATCTAACTTTTGCAGAAGACCTTAAGAAGTTATATAGTGAACTACATTTAAAATCCTAAGAGTGGGAGTAATGCAGCGCTATATGGCGTGAGAAAACCAAAATGGGCGCCTGGAACACCAAGGAGGAGGGGCGTTATATGTTGAAAACCGGGGGCCGCGTTATATTTATAACGCTGGTTTGATTGTTCCTTGACCAATAGAGGGAGGACAACTCAGCAAAGGTTTGTTTTTTTTTCTAATTAGCGCCCCTCTAATTTGTTTCCCCCACTACACCCCTATTTTGAATTAAACCCCCGTGCTGACTCAGCTGCCACGTGGACCAATCAAAATCAGGGGCGTTATAAATAACCCCCTCCACTACACATGGTCTAAAAAGAAACTTATTTAAGAACTATCCAAGAATTCAATAAGTGATAAGATTTCCATTAAGTAAACATTACCCTCATTTTTATTGTCTTCCAATCATCGACAGTTATTTTAATTAATTATATATTACACGTCTATATAATCAACATTTATTCAACACTTTTATTTAACTCTAGCATATTGAAAAAAAAATCTGGAATAGGAATACACATTCTTAAGTGATAAATTCATATATACTGGAATCAAAATCTTGAGAATGACACCAAGAGAATACCAAGAATAACAAACGCAATTCAATTTGCCCACACTACTTAAAAGAACAACAAAAGAAATCCTATACACGTTTCTTTTCTATAAAGATACAAACTTTAAGAAAATCTACTTTTATATCATGTACACTTGTACAGTTTCGCACATGTAGTAGTAAATTGGACGTCACAGACATAAAACTGAAACAAAAAAAAAATCATATCTTTTTAAAGTTGGTGAAGGTTTGTTCTAATTGACAAAGTTATTAATTAAATTAAGTGTTAGTGTGGTGTTATTCCTCGACCAGCAAAACGGCTATTAGGTTGGACGGGCCGGGAGACTGCCAAGGCCCAAATCTCAAGTGTGCTCATTTTAAAAAAAATATATTTTATATATAAATATAAATTAAAAAAAAACATATGTATATACTTTTAACTTAAAAATATACATTACCAATCACTTTAAAAGCCCAAACAAAAACCTATCTATATTTGAAAAACCCACATTAAAAAACCTACATTACCAGTAATCGATGGGGCTGGGGTGCTAAAAAACATTGTTAGGAGAGGCTCACGTTTCGCTTTAGTACGTAAGTTCGATTATTTTGCTACACTACTTTTGTTTTGTTTGTTCTATAACAATTATCATCTTTTTGTAGTTTTAATATATGATTTGATGAGTTTATATTATAGGGAGGGGGTCAAATTTTTGTCTCACTCGAGGACCAGAAGTTTTTTTATATCATCCTCAGGAAAAGCTCTGGGTCAAGCATTTGAGCCCCGCTAAAAACGGTTTTTGTATAATTTAAGCCGTTAAAAAGCATTTTTTATAAACATTCCTAAAAAAATTGTACTATTAAGAGGAGAGATACTACAATACTTGGAATGAAATATATATAAAAAAATTCTCATTATTGTTAAATGTACCAAGATTTTGAGTGTTTTTAAATTTCAGAATGTTGGTCACAAACTTGCCTTTACTTTTACAATATATAAAACGATTATAATCATTGAAGTTGAATGTTTAAGTTGGTTAGATTATCTATTTATTCTACAACTTGAAATTTACTTTCTAAATTATTATATTAAAACCTTATATCTAGTTGGTCAACTATCATTTCTAATCCATGTTTATTTCATCAGCTGAGTTTTTGTATACTACTTTTATATAAACTAGTATTAGCCTCTCGTGTTGCGGTAGAGAGTAAAACCATGCCAAATAACATCAATGTCACATCACTGTCAGCTACCACCAACATCAAAAAGCTTGTAAAACAAAATAAATAAATAGATAAAAGGAAAAAATAACACCGAATGAAAATAAGGCATATAATCGTGGAACCACGCATGCTCGTTGCGGCATGTTAATGCCAAAAGCATAAAATCGATGACTTTTAACAACAATAGTTAATGTAAAAAAATTAGGCCGAAACATACAACATAGAAAAGAATAACTAAGCCAGCCTAAGAACCGCGCGTTGCAACGAAAAAGAATAACTAAGCCAGTCTAAGAACCGCGTGTTGCAACGAACCTATCAAACGGGCAAATAGACGTGTTGCGACAAATAGATGAAAAAACGTTGAACTACACACATACGTTGCAGCATGTGAATTTGCAAAATCTTGAATGAAGCTTAAAACAAAAAACTTGTGAAAGATAAAAAGTATGCGACATCAATGTTGAAAGTAAAAAAGTGCTAGGGTTAGAAGTAAAAAAAATGAGAAGTTATGGGTTAGAAGTGGAAAATCAAAATTGTTAGGGTTAAAACTATAAAAGAAATCAAACCCTAGCCCTGATAATGCAGTGTTCGCGCACCGTCTCATGTGATGTGGCGGCCCTTGCGCCCCAACGAAGCCCATAACACATGTACTTACAAAATATTTTATCTATCTATCTATTATAAAAACCAATATAATTTAGGTCACATGTCATTCATTTAAGGTATTTATTTTTCGGTTTCCCCTACTTTTTATTCTACTTAATTAAGGATAATATATAAGCTAATATTTATTAATTTATAATCTTTACCATTATATTTATTATTACTTTACTATATAATTAATAAAAATCATCTAATTGTCTCATTTCTCTCTCATATGAAATAATATTATTAAATCATAATTTCACGTTATCTCTCATTTATTTAATATTCATTTTCTTAACTAATTCTTTTTATATTTCAGCTTATTAATAACCATTTAATATTTATTAATTCAACCTCATGCAATATTAATTTTTCAAATCTAATAATAAAATAAAAATCAATTTAACATGTATTACGAAGAACTACAACTTAGTTGTATGTTTGATAAAAAATAAAAACAATTTAACATGTATTGTGAAAAACCACAACTCAGTTGTATGTTGCGTGTTTGATAAAAAGGAACCGTATAGCACTAGCATGTTACCTATTCATTTGACTTTATGTGAAATCTTTATGTAATTCAAGAGTCGATTTAAGGCTTTCCCACCGTCAATGACATTTTGTTTTTTGAATTTGTATGTATACTTGACTTTCCTTTATATGGTTATATAGTTACTCGTGGAACGACTCTATGAATGGACGACTAAGGTTACTCATGTTTGTAAAGTATCTTGAAGGCTTCTTAAGAGTGGACACTCTGCTCTAGTTTTGTCTATTTTATTTTGATGTAATTAAGATCTAATAACGTAGTCGTTGATGCAGCGTGAAGAAATGACTGAACTAGCAGAGGTAAGACATGCAGTTTCGAAGTAAGTACTGAAAAAGCAAAAGAGGAATGAGTAGTGGGCTTTGGCTAAAAAGCAAGAGGCTACAACTTATAGTGAGAAATATCAAGCTCAAGTATGATTACCATTTCAATTTCTGTGCTCGATCTATGATCTAGATTTCATGTATAGCAGTAGAAAATAATGTAACATAAATGAAGGGGTAGGGTAACCAGTTCCAGCGCCTCGGCGCACCCTACCCCACAAATATTGTCTCCAAGACATGCCTCCGCGGATCAACAAAAATCGGCGGAGGGAAAAGGAACCAACAACACATGTCAAGTATAAAACTATCAAGCGCTAGCGCATCATCAGCTCTGGCGATGACCACCCGCGAAAGGTTAGCAGCCGCCTGCGCCAAGGTGCAGCTCCCCTTGAGCCCCACTTGCTGCACATCTCCCCAGGTGTCAGGCGTCACCTCAGCCTATCTTCCAGAAGTAGATAAGCCGCCTGACACCCTCTGCCACCAGAAAGAAAATGAAGCCCCTGCAGTCCACAACATTGCGCCACGTGGACCAATCACAAGGCGTCATTCTTAACTAGTTTACTTCATTCAACTATGGATTCAAATCCAACCGAGTGGGCTTCTGGAAGGCAGGCCCAACTCCTGTGCCCAAGCCCAACGCTCCTAAAGTGGGCCGCAGACGTCCAACCCACACATTCCCTATAAAAGGGAGGCTTCACCTCCTTTTGATTAGGGCTGTTCACGAGACGAGCCGATCCGAGCGGAGCGGCTCATTTACAATTGAGTAAAAAATCGAGCGAGCATTCTTCGAGCGCATTTTTTCCGAGCGAGAATCGAGCGGAGAGTAATTTTGACAACCATAAAATTGGGATGTTTCCTTCGATTATTTCATTGTCGGGTGACACCTAAGGTCAACTTGTGCGATAATAATACTAATATTGAGATCCGAGTGTCCGAGGATGAGGTTAGGTTGAGACTAGTGAGGCGATCAGTTAACGAAGAGAACAATTGTTGCATTGTGACGTATGGTGGTATCAAGCGACAATTAGCGATAGACGACTAATACCATAAAAAAGTCAAGACTGTCACCTCGTTACTTATGGTTTTACTATTAAACTCAGTGTTAAATTTTTTATTGGGTTAAGTGGACTATTTATATTTTGTTTGCATATATTGAGCCAAATCTAATAGAATGTTATATATAAAACTACAAATATATATATATGTGTGTGTGTGTGTGTGTAAATTATGTGTATATTTATAATTATATATATATAATAAATTGATAAAAATGTATTCGAGCCGAACCGAGCCGAGCAGACCTTTGCTCGTGCTTGGCTCGTTTATAAACCGAACCGAGCCAATCGACTCATTTACAATCGAGCGGAAGATCAAGCGAGCATTTTTCGAGCGTTTTCCGAGCGAGCGACGAGCGATCGGTGAGCGCCGAGCGATTTGAACAGCCCTACTTTTGATAGGTCGAACAATTCCCCACTCAAACACACACACACACTTGTAATACACTTATATCTTTGTCTTTATATTTGTAATCGTTCAAGTAATAAAGGCATACCGACGTAGGTCAACGAGACCGAACCATTTATATCTTGTGTGTTACTTATTTATTCGTTTTTTAGCTAATCGGGCCACGGATCTACCATTGTTGTGAGCAAAAAGGATTATCTCATGTAGCGAACACGAGTAGCCACCCCCTCATATTACCCGAGTTATTACTCGTTGTTTCTTCAATAAACTAGATCGTAACATACATTTTGTCATTTCATGTTAGATTCGAGCCAGTTACATATATAAATTATAAATTGTTTATAAGATTTTTTTTCCAAACTTTTCCCATCAATTCAAATTTTAATTCCTTATTGAAAATCAATCGGCCAATCAATTATCAACTGAACAACACCGGCGACCACCATGAATCCGATAGCCACCAAGGTGGCCGTGATCGGCGCCGGAAGTAAGCAAAAGCCCTTCAATTATGCATTCACATAACTCCAATTGTTTATTGATCTAATCCAGTTAAACAATTCAGTTTCAGGAGCTGTATGCGCTTCCAATTTAGCCAAAAATGGTATCTCCGTCACCCTCTTCGAGTCCGCTAGAGGCCCTGGTGGCCGTATGTCTCGGAGAAGGTACCAATAATATTATTATCAGATTTTGTAACTTAATTGCCCTCTTCTTATTACTTAAAAATTAGATCTTGATCCCAATTTATTAACTTTCTTGGGTTTTGTCTGTTAAAATAAGTACATGAGACAACTAATTTAGAATTAAACTTATATTAAATATAATAATTAATAAGATGACATTCTTCACCAAAGGGGCAGTGATCACTGATCCAGCAGTATCCGGTGAGTTGGTGAGTTTCTTTAAAGGGAGGTCGCCGGTTGGATTCTCGTTCGTGATAGTGAGCTAGGGGTTTTACCACATTGGGACTTTGGGCGGCGAGCTTCCTCTGGAATCGATGTTGGGCGATGTTACTGGTCATCTGTGTGATTGCGGGCATGGGTGGCCGAGCTTTGTTGGACGTTCAAAAAAAGATCTATATATGGTTTAGTATGTTAAAATTGGTAAATGAGAGTATGAGACACTCTAAAATTTACAGAGAAATTATTGAATGTAATAATTAATAAGATGGCATTCTTCCCCAAAGGGCCAATGCTCTAGCGGTACTTAGTGACTTTCTCTAACGTCTCTGGTTAGAGTCTCGTTTGTGACAAAATGTCATTCCTGAGCTAGGGGGTTTTCCACACTGGGCTTTCGAGTGGTGGCTTTCCTCTGTAATTGGTGTTTGGCCGGGTTACTAGCATTGTCTTCGATTGCGGGCGTGGGTGGGCTTTTGCCTAGCCAGACTTCGTTTGACAGTCAAAGTATTAGATCTAGATCCCAATTTATATAAAAAGAAGGTTTCGTCCGTTAAAATCGTTAAACGAGACAGTTAATCTAGAATCAACCTTAATTTGCAGAGAAATTTGTGAAGATGGAAGCGAGTTATACTTTGATCACGGGCACCTTGTTTTTCCGCAACTAACACAGACGTGGAGGACATGATTAAGGTTTGGGAAGCAAGAGGACTTGTTGCTGAGTGGAAACAGAATTTCGGATCATTCGATTACATTACTAAACAATTTGTCAACATTGAAAAGGTTTACTTCTGTTTAATCATTGTTTTATTAGTGCAACTTGGCCACCTAACTGATTTATGGTTTTGTTATGAGTTTTTTAAATGAGTATATTAGCTGGTGCAGGTTGAAGTTTTATATGCATCATTATGCAAGTCTGAATTATTCTTTGTTTTATATTATATCTTCATCCACATGCTTATAAGAATGATGTGCACAATTTGTTGTCTCATATACATTGTACATACATCTAGCACAAGACAACTTTCATTGATATTATAATACACTTATTCTCACATGACATACTCTAAATTTCCAATTTCCATGTTGACATGTTCCTTGATTGATTATAAATTTATAATTAACTATAGGAGGCAATGCACATAAAATCTTGTTGATTTTGCTTAGCGTTGTACAAATTTTGTTCACGGTGCTTTCGTTTAAGATGTTTACAGAGTAAATAAAACCAACCATTTACCATTGAGCCATATCCAAAATGCTTAAGTGTAGAAGTTGTGTTACTCTGAATGTATTTAACTATTTACAGTGGCGAAGCTTGACCCGAAACTTCGGGGGGTCAGAAGTCACCGGCGGGTCGGAAATCACTAGTTTCAGGGGGTCGAAACTGTATATACCAAAAAATTTCCATACGAATACTATATAATCGGAACTTCTGAGCGAAAATTCGGGGGGGGGGTCCCCACCCCTTAAGAGCTGCGCCAATGACTATTTAAGGACTATGTTTAATAAATTTTTGTTTATATTAGGAAGGATTAAACAAGAAATATGTTGGCATCCCAGGAATGAATTCTATATGCAGAGCTTTATGCAATGATCCTGGTATCTTTTTTTTTTATAGTTTCAGCATCAAGTTGTGGGCTTAACATAGAATGTTGACTCGCTTGCCTTTTTTCTTAGGTATTGAAAGTAAATTTGGGGTCATGGTTGGGAGTTTGGAGTGGTTGGAGAATAAGGATCTATGGTCCCTAAAAGATAAGGACGGACATGATCTTGGTCAATATAATGGGGTGGTGGCGTCGGACAAAAGCACATTTTCTCAAAGGTTTACACAAGTTTCTGGAAAACCGCCTCCACTTGGTATAGTATGTGTTGCAACTTTTAAGTTAAATCATAACCAATTAATGTGACATTATCGAAATGTTAAACATCATGAATCCTTTAAGAAGGACGTTGAGATTTATATTATGTCCCTAAGTCGCAAAATGATGGACACGAGTTCATCGACCATGGTCTAGTGGGAATGTATAATCATGATGTCATAATTAAAGAGAGGTCTTGCATTATTTTTGCTTTTATTTTGTGCATGTTTATCTTGACATCTTTTATATGTATCCATTTTCTAAATATCACATACTAAATGTCCATATGATGAAGTTGTGCTATTTTACTGTTATATTATAGACCTGAATTTGATTCCGGGGCTTGCTGACATTGTTAAAGAGGTTCCCGTTAGACCGTGTTTTGCTCTCATGTTGGCGTTGAAAATCCTCTATCTTCGGTAAGATATCCATTTACGCTTATCTCCTTTCCAACCTACATAAGTTTCTAATTTCAGTATTTCTGTTCATTTATTTCTGCTTCAGATACCACTTAAAGGCTTCTCATTTGAGAATTCGGAAGTACTTAGCTGGGCGTTCTGCGAGAGCAGCAAGCCAGGACGTTCAACTTCCAGGTCTTTGATTTTTGTATCTTTTCACTTTTTTTTAAACACAAGAAATAATTACATCTTTTTTTTACTTCGTTTCTATCGCAGTGAACGGTGGGTGTTGCATTCAACAGAACAATATGCAGCAAGTATAATTGCTCAAGCTGGACTTCAAAAGCCTTCAAATGCAGCGTTAACAGAAATTGCTGAAGAACTCTTTAAAGAATTTCAGAGAACTGGACTTGATATCTCTCTGCCGTTTTTCAAGAAAGCTCATAGATGGTTAGTGTCCCGTTTTCCAACTTATTTTAACTTATATTTCAAGTTCACGTCCTAGGTTTTAAAAAGCGCGCTTAAGCGCGAGGCGACCTGAGGCGCAGATCCATGCGCCTTATGTCACTCAAGGCACGCAGTGTACAAAAACCGCAAAAAAAGCGCGCTTTTCGTACAGGGGGTGTTTTTGTGCTTTAAAGTGTTATACATATAGCTAAAAAGGTTATACATTTAAGTTAAATAATATATAAACCTTATTTATATCTATATTTTGGGGTAAAGATGCTAAAAACCTATAGGATATATAGAAAAAATTATATAATCGTCTTGCGCTTCGCGTACGAAAAGCCCGCCACTTTTGCGCTCTGCGCTTTGCGCCTCGGTGGTAGACCTCGTCGCTTTGTGCGCTTCACGCTTTTTAAAACCAAGTCACGTCTGCAAATACTTGTTAATTTATATTAAGATTATTTGTTTAGACGTTTATTTGCATATGATGCAGGGGAAGTGCTTTTCCAGTAACAAGTATAGCAAGAAATGAAAAATGCATATGGGATGCACAAAAGAAATTGGCTATTTGTGGGGACTTTTGTGTGAGCCCAAATGTTGAAGGTGCAATCCTAAGTGGATTACTGCTGCGTCTATATTTTCTGAAACGGTAAGTCGTTTACCGCGATAGTCAAGTTGGTCATACTTAATATTATTGGTAACTATCATCTCCTATTTGTTGAGTTGAAAGTTGAAACTTACAAATTTGTATATTGTAGTTCTTTTATGTAATAATGGCTATTCTAATACACAACAGAAAACTTGTACTCTTTAGTGTCATATTTCCATTATCTGGATGGTACAGAATCAAATCATCCATTACTCTTAGAACACTTTAAAAAGGAGTGGCAGTTTGATTTATTAATTAGTCATTTTGGATAATGTTTTATTTTCTACAGGGTTAAATCAAAGAGCTTGGCTAAAGTGATAGATTTCTGATTTGTATGCAGTTTGTTGAGTGTTTTTGGTTATTGAGAGGGAGAGAGATTTGGAGGGAAGTTTGAAAAGTAGTTATAAACACGAACTTTTCTTATGAAACAAATGTACATAGTTTGACCTTTATATACATACTGGATCGACATGAGTGATACAACATGACCCTTCACTAATCGACACAACCGTCCTAGACATAACGTGACATACCGGCTCACATTTCTTTATTTTCTAGACTTAGGACATAATATTATTTACAACCTAACATATGTACAAAATTATATTAACATATGTTTAAATCAAGATTACTTCTAACATAAAGGGCATTGTAAAATGAGTAAAAAATCCCTAAAAATATATATATTCACAGATACATCTTAAAACCACTTCATTATTGAAAGATACATGGTATGATACCATGTAATCAAAGATGAGCGAGGCGCGCTTCTAGGGGTTTAGACGAGGTATAGGCGGCTCAAACATACGTAAGGCGGTTGTATTATATAGTTTTCAAATTACATTTAAAACATTGGTTATAAAATAATGACTATAATATGTTAAAAGTTTTTAAAACTGACAATAACATGTCTATGGGCCGACCGACCCGTTTTGGTGCGGGCCCTTGAACCATCTTGCCAGCTCATGGATCAAAAGCATTGTTGTGCATCGACAAGCTTCTGGTTGATGTATATTATCTGCAGAAGATGGTGTCTTGGCAGAAAATGTGAAAGTAAACATGTGCAATGGCATGCAATGTGACAAAGGTGGTGTTTTGAGTGTGTTTCCACTACTTTCTGTTTAACATATGAAGCTGTAAAACTTTATTTCTTTCATAAAGGATTATTTTGGTATGGTTTTGCTCATACAGTTACATGCAGGATAAGAAACTGGAGTTGGCAAAACGAGCCGTGTTGTGATATACGAGTCAAACACTTGAACTTGTTACCACAGGCGGAGGTTAATGGTGGCCCGAGGGTGCCCCCTTTTGTGTTGGTAGTGTAAATTTACGCGTTTTCGTCCGAAAATGTTATATTTATTGAGCCCCCCCCCCCTCCCAAAAAAAACACATTTTTTCAAACTCCGCCACTGCTTGTTACAACATGTTTAACTCGACTAGTGAACCTGAACACGACGATTAAAGGTAATCAGTCCGGTTAAACAAATGATATGAATTGATTAAAATGATTAAATATTCAACACTTCAATAACGAAGCATTTTTAGACGATTCACTAACCACGGTTAATAAATAATAAGATACATAAGTTAAACGTGCTAAGTCCGTCATAAAATTGCTAAGCGGGTGTATCCCATTTAGACACGTTTTTTTGTTATGTATTAAATTTGTTGGCTTGTTTACCCTAGATGCTAACCGTTTAACTTCTTATCGATTCGTGTCCTGTAATCATATTTCCAACCTAGGAATTACTGTACTATTACGTTGCTGTTTGCAAACTATTTTATGCTCTCTTTTACACGTTGAGGGATTTTTTAAAAAAGAAACGGGAAGTTTGCTTACAGTATATTTTTGCAGTTACACTTGTTACCTTAACTACTCATTACGCATAAGTTTGATTTGAGTTCAAAAATAAAATATTTGCTAACGATACATTTTTACATATAAAAATGTTCCATTGTTTGGGAACGAGGAAACAAACCTTCTATTTAAATATTAAAAAAAGAAGCTAGGATCAACACATGGTTAGTTGGTTAGGTTGTATGCTTTGTGCGAAATATAGTGACTCTACCTTTTCACTTTATGCCGTTAAAAATAAGGGAAAATAACTGAAAGAGTCATTTACTAACCATTTTTACCAAAATAGCTATCTCTTATTTCTTGGAAGAGTCACTCACGATTTCCGACAACCGTTGAGCGACACGTGTCATTATTAGTGGGACACCTCTTCAAGAAGGCGGGACACCTCTCCAAGGGGCTTTAGGGAGACCTCTCCGAGAGGCTTCAGGAGCACCACCACTATCTCCACCTCCACAGCAACCACTCATCACTAACCCCACCTCCACAACAACCACCCATCACCACCCCCACCTCAATAGCAACCACCCACCACCCCCTCCACAGCAATCGTCCACCACCACCACCACACCCACAACCACCCCAACCATCATCATTAAGAAAAAAAATAGAAACATTAACAACTAAATAAAAACCAACCTGAAATTCATGAGATGCGTCGTCGATTCATGAATATACGTCGTCAATTCCTAAGGTGGTGACCGGTGGTGATGGTGGTGGGTGGTTGTTGTGGAGGTGGAGATGGTGGTGGTGATTGTTGTGAAGCCTCTTGGAGAGGTGTCCCTCAAGCCTCTCGGGGAGGTGTCCCTGTCCCTGAATCCTCTCGGAGAGGTGTCCCACTAATAATGACATGTGTGGCTCAACGTTTAGCTTTTAGTCCGAAGCCTCTTGGAGAGGCCTTAGATGCCTCGGAAATTATGAGCCGAATCCCCAAGAGATGAGAGGTGGCTATTTCGGTAAAAATGGTTGATCAATGGCTCTTTTGATGATTTTCCCTAAAAATATTGTCACATTGTTACTTGCTGTTCCATCATGTTTAGATGATACGGTGTGGGGGAGTGGAAGGGGATGTGAAGCCCTTTCACTCTACCAACGCTACCCCCTATGTGGCATGGAAGTTGGTGAGGGGCAGGTTGAGTGAAGATTTCCATGGGGGTAGGACAAAAGTTGAGGGTGAGTTAGATGATTGTGGTTTTATTGGATTATGGACGATTGTGATTGGTTGGTTGATTATATATAAAAAACAACCCCTCCACAGCACCACCATCCAGTACTTTTTTTGGGGTTAGAGGGATAGCAAGTAACACAGTCTTAGAGCATTCGCAGTATGATCTCTATCTCCATCTCTTTCTCGATAATTACACTAAAACACTATTTTTTTTCTCTAATTTTCAATTAAATAATATTTTTATGCTTTTATCATTATCTTTTATCTATCGTACACTCACAACCACTTTCAGAAAGTATTAAACAATTATAGAAAGTGAATAGTGCTCCTTCAAATTTATTAATAAAAAGTAAATTTTCCCTCTCATCCACTTACAATCATTTACTATCACTTATCAAATATGAAGATTTCACCTAGGGGTGCAAACGAGCCGAGCCCGAGCTCGACCAGGCTCGAGCTCGAGCTCGATTAACTTCTAAGAGCTCGAGCTCGGCTCGTTTAATGTTTATTAGTTTATATATTAAATTAAATAATATATATAATAGGCTCGTTTAGGCTCGATAAGTCAAAAGCTCGGCTCGTTTATTAAACAACTTAAAATGTGGGGTAAATTATATAAAGTATTAATAAACCTAATATTATACTAGGCTCGATAAGGCTCGACGAGCCTGGCGAGCTTCATATGTCAGGCTCGAGCTCGAGCTCGATAAGTAAACGAGCTTCGTTTTAGGCTCAAGCTCGGCTCGAGCTTGATAAGGCTCGGCTCATTTGCACCCCTAAATTTTCACCCACATAAATATAACAACCATACCCAGTTAATCACACAAATAGCAAGCTACATGTAGGGTATAGAGAGGGTGAGATGTAGGAAAACCTTACCTTTTTCACTGTGAATAGAGAAGCTGCTTTCAGAGAGGTCCCCTGCTTCAAAATAAATATAGGACAAACAAACGGAGCTTCAAATAATAATAATAATAATAATAATAATAATAATAATAATAATAATAATAATAATAATAACAATAATAATAATAAAAGTGACCAATAATCAATGAAATGGGAAGAGCGTATTATAAATTAAAAACATGTTTAACATCAAACAACAACATATATGTGCAAAAACATGAAAGACAATCACCTGCAAGTCCCATAAAGTGTAAATAAGTCTATGTCTCTAAGTCAAAACTAAAACTTTATTGTACCCTCCTTAATAAAAGTATGAATACAAATAAAGAACCAAACGGGAATGCCCGTATGTCTAGGAATACAGTTTAATACTATTCATTTTTCTTGTTTTATATACATTGCCCTCCATTTCACAACATACATCAAGAAAACAAACTACTGTATTTCGTTATTAATAATTGAATAAATCTTGTTTATCAAAAGTAAATAATTGAAGTAGATCCCTGCTGCAATCTTTCTAGAAGTTGATGATAGTGAGAACGTTTTTATAGAAAAGTTATATAGATTTATAGATTAGTACTAGACTGAAAACAAAAGTGTACATAAAATAAAACATACTGTAAATCTGACATTAAAAAAATAAAAAAGACAAAAGAATCAATACTTTGTTATAGTTATGCTAAGCAATGATGGTCTTCCATTTCATATTTCAGGGGTCAAAGAGTCACCACAATCTCGATACAAACAATTATTCAGCAACTCCATGTTTTTATATTTTATTCCCAAACGCTAAAATCATCTTTTTAGTTTAGATTTCAGCCGTTCTATAAAAAAAACAAACTCCCAATTCCCAATGGCTAGAAACATCTTTTTAGTGTAGACTTCAGCCGTTCTATATAAAGATTAAAATAAATCTATTGAGATGATTCAGCATCTAAACTTAAAAGATTAAAATAAATCTCTTGAGATGATTTCAAAATCACATCAAAAAAACATGTAACATAGAAATGATTATTTTGCTTGTTACTTATATTTCTATTTGTAATTACATAACCTCATTTTATCATTGCATAATTAGCACCTTTCAAATGGCAAGAGTTACCTTTAAACATTTTTGCATAGGTTCTCATTTGTTGTCAATCGCTAGAGACTTGTCTTGAGATACATTTGAGTATACTAAATTGATTCACCAAGACGAGAGAAAAAAATATTTTCTCATAAAGAAAAGTCGTTTTATAGTTGAAGGGGAGAGAAAAGTGTTGTGTTAGAGCATAATATACCGATAGAAGATTAGATGTTGAACATGCTGAAAATAACCAATATCCACCTCAATAACTCCCATGACCCCTACAAATGTAAAATGAAATCGCGCCTTTCTTGGACACTTAGGCTTTTATAGAAGATTCATTAAAGATTTTACTTCAACCGACTCCAAAAAAAATAGGCTACTAACTTCATAAAAACACGCCTCACCAATGATGAATCATGTGTAAAGGTATACGAACTTATTAAAATAGAAATCAATGGAGGCCCTATCCTTCAATCCCACAATTAGTCTAAACCTTCAAATCTATGTATGATACTAGCGATTACGCAGCTATAGCACTCAATGGAAAGAATGAAAATAAGAAATTGTAAATTATTACGCGA
Organism: Ambrosia x helenae; assembly: GCA_030844895.1. NCBI lineage: Eukaryota > Viridiplantae > Streptophyta > Magnoliopsida > Asterales > Asteraceae > Ambrosia > Ambrosia x helenae. Next base: position 15,443 of record JAUTDX010005795.1, read on the forward strand.
GCAATACCTTTTCTATTGCCTAGTTTCATCACACGTACAAAAATTATGGTGTCATCTGGTTGAATAGGCTTCGGAAAAACAAAATCGGGCATAGGTGATTTGTATATTTTGTCCATATTGTCATAAGTCACGTTTTGGAAAAGAAGGATGTTGACCCAGCACGTATTCAACGAACGTTCTTATTGTCCGAATTTCGAAATTCCTTGATATGCCAACACAGTAAATTATTTGGATGTATACAAGCATCGTCGGAGTATTCAGTAGAAAAAATACTTCGTCTGTTAGTTAAGTCACTATATACAGGAGGAACATGAGTGGTGCAAGATGCTTACGAACCAATTACCCCCCCCCCCCCTTTTTATGAACGGTCAACAAATTGGAATCACTCACGGAACACTGAAGTATCATCGTGCCACCAATGTTGCCACGCGATCATATTCCACCAGTAAGTTACCATTCAGGAGAAAACTCATAATTATGAGAAAACCCCTTGTGAGATTCGAACCAATTACCCGTGATACGTGTTGTGTAACATCAAAGTGGCTTTTTCTTGCTAACAACGTTTTAATATGCTATTTTATTTGTTAAATATTGATCATGTGTATGCTGACAAAAAAGTTATGATTGGATGACACGTTGTGGCTTATCAAAAGGTCTATATAGCTAGCTCCCTTTGGCATGTCACTTTGTGGGCACCTTTATAGTAAGGTTTGAACACTGTGATACCAAAAAGATGTATGTCAACATATCTTTTTATATATAAAGTATGCTGTTATAGATTATGATCCACTTTCTTCATTACCAATGGCTTTAAATCTAAATAATGGTAAAGTATTAAATTGAACTTTAAAAATATTGTTTTATTCATTAAGTAAATTACTGTCAATTATTTATGAGTGGTACATGAGTTCAAAAAAAAATTAATTAGCGGTACATCTATTATTGCTGTAACATTAACAACACCCATGTTTCCTGTAGCCGTAGATCCTAATTTTAAAATTATATAGCCGTTGGTTATTTTAGCATGTTGAGAATTTAATTGTTTATAAGGGCTGTTTGGTTGATTAAGTGCTGAATCATTAAGAGGTCTGAATGATTAAGAGATCTAAATGGTTAAGCGCTGAATCATTAAGTTGGACCTCTTAGTGGTTAGTTTTCTTGTCCCACGTTGGTAGGAGAGTCTCATTAAGGTTCAGCCTAGTTCAGTGCTTAATAGTTCAGTGCTTAATGGTTCAGCAACATCCCAAATCTTAATGATTCAGACTTAACCATTCCATTCAGAAGCTGAAACAAACGCGTTGAATGTTGATTTATTCAGCGCTGAATGGTTAAGAAGTCTGATTAAGAAGCTACCAAGCAGCCCCTAAGTGTGTGTATTGTCCTCATATTTGGCACAACCCCCCCTCTCTTTATTTGCACACCCAGGGCCCGACGTATGTGGCGTATAGAAGGCTGCACATCAGCAACCACCTATACACTGCGTATAACCTTATACGCAGCGTATAGGTCCATGACATGACCTGACTGATGGGCATTAATGACGCATAAAAGTTTGTGCAACCCCTTATACGCGATGTATAGTTGGGTGTGCAACTAATTTCAATGGTGTGTAAATATCATAACAGCGGATGGTAATAGTACACCCTCAAAATTATTTACGCACCCATTTATACGCTGCGTATAGGGCTTGCGCGACGTATAGGTGAGTACACAAACTCCAATGCGTCATTAATTTCCATCAGTTGGCGCGCCTTGTCGAGCCATAATATATATATTAATTTCCAAGCTTTATTTATCGAGCTTACGACCATTATATATATTATTTTTATTTAATATATTAAGTAGTAGATAATAAATGAGTCAAGCCCTGAGTCGAACTCGAGCTTCAAAAATTTTCAATGAACTGAACTTGAGATCTCAAAAGTTTTTTTTTAAGCTTGAGCAGGGCGGTTCTTTGTATGGGCCAGCCCGGGCCTCGCCCCCCCCCCCCCAGTTTTTTCGCCCAGAAGCACTGATTTTTGGATTTTTTTCGAAAAAAGTTTATGTATTGAGTCCGGCCCCCCTGGTTTTTTTGAATCGGCCCACCCTAATTAAAAAAAACGTTTAGGTTCAATAACCATTATCACTCGTTTAATTTATTTAGTTATAGTCTATATTGTAGCCTACTAAACATTTAACCCAATGTTTTAGTTAACTCCTAAAGCCCAAACACTAAAAATTTAACTCAATGTATTATGGGATTCTTCTTTGTTTATTAATGATTGACTCTAGCCTACTAAACATTTAACCCAATTTTTAGTTAACTCCTAAAACTCAAATACTAAACATTTAACTCAATGTATTATGGATTATTCTTTGTTTATTATTGATTATCATACCAAATTTTCCAACCCCAAATTAATTGTCAATTTATTGAAAATTAAATTTCTAATGCATTTTTAATGAAGCAATTTAACCATTATCAGCTCGACCCTAGTCAGGGGCTGCTGCCCCTGGGCCCCGCTCCCGGGGTGCTGGCCCCGGACCCCCCGCCAAGCCGTGATTTCGGGCCCCCTTGGCTAACGTTCAAGATCCGCCACTGAGCTTGAGCTCGGGCCCAACGTTTACAGCCGAAAGGACCCATATTAATTTTGCTATTTGCGATGGTATAGTTATTAAAAAGTCTTTACTAAAATACTACGGAGTATGTTTTTCCACTAAAAAAGCTATTCTTTTCATTTATTTTAATACTTCTTGTTTGAGAGCTGAAATGTTTGTATGTAGCGCAGCAAAGCAAAGGAAAGCTGTCACCAGTCACCGGCACCTTATCCTCGAAACTGCTTATATTCGTATAAACTGTCGCCATCAATTCACATACTCCAAAAGCCCTTTATATTATTTTAAACAAACTTTACTAAATTATATTCTCTTCATAAAAAACAAATTAATTACTAGAAAAAATGTTATAAAAAAATACGTAATTTTCATTATCTTAACAGCATACAAACACATGTTCAGATTAAAATAAGATTCCTTAACTGACATGATAATATTAAAATTAAGAAACCCGTTAGTTACCACTCGGCAGTGAGGTTGGTGATCCGGTTATAATAGGAGGCAAAACCCTTAAGAACATCAATTTTTTTTCGAAGGTTTTGGGTTTTTGTTCAAGCATACCCACGGTGCCTAAGTCCCTCCACTGTGCAGATGAATAATGAAAATAGATGGCGAGTGCCTGATCGAATTGATCGGGTGAAGAATATCTATGTAATGTTGGAAATCTTACAGTAAATGGAATGGAGCCTGTGACGATTC
>JAUTDX010005796.1:0-29470 GCA_030844895.1 Ambrosia x helenae
ACAAAACGTTTTATATATAAATATAAAGCGTTAGCGAGGGTTGGAATTCACTACAAGACAACAGCTACAACAACATTACAATATCAAAATTGGCCCAATCGACCTACGAAATGTTACTCAACTTCGATCTGTGCGAAATCCAAAGGAAAGCCTCCTCTTTTGTTTGGTCCACGGTAACGTCGGACAGGTTCAAAAGTGCCTTCAAACGTCTTCTGATTACGAGCCAACCAAAGTCTCCATATAGTAGTCTAGAGCAATCATAGACAATCTTCTTTCCATCGTTTCGCCCCGGAAGATGATGAAGCAGATTGAAACAACTCCCAAGAGAATCACAATCAGGCGGCCACGGTATCCTCAACCAAACTAATATATATCCACCAAACTGACTTAACCATAAGCAAGAGACAAAAGTGTGATTTATATCTTCGTTAGCAATACCGCAGCGGAGCAAATAGTATTCGGAACCTAGACCCCTCGAGCTGCCAAATTCTCCTTAGTCACGATCTTCCAAGGAGCGCCATCCAAACAAAAAATTAGCTTAAAGTCGCCCAAGAATTCCATATATGAGGCATACCTGCTGATATTCGAGACAGAGCTAGTACACAAATTGGCTCGAATTTCCTTGGCAAGAAGAGAGCACCAGAATTGTTATCCACTCCCACGAATCTTTGGAATCATTAAAAGCGGCTTGTAATTTCAACAAGAGATCCAAGAGCTGTTGTTAACACCGCCAAAGATATCAGAGACTTGCAGACCCATTTTCATACAACCAAACCATCCACCAAATCATAGTAATCCTTAACTCGAGCATCTTTGTTACTGGCCATTTTGTAAAGAGCAGGGAAGATAGCCTTGAAACTCCTATCTTCAAGCTAAAAATCTTTCCCAAAACATCATATTCGTGTCATCCCCACTTTGACTCTAAGCTTTTTGTCTAACTTGCACTCCTCTTTTAAATAGAAAACTTTCCATCCTGACATATCTTTCCATACACCCGTGATTGTTTTTTTAACCAAATAAGACCCTTCTCACTGTCGTAGGAATGAATAGACTTAATGACCCCCACCCACAGCTGATCTGGTTCTTGTTTATATCTCCACCACCACTTCACGAGCATGGCAATGTTAAAATCTTACTACTATCCACACCCGATCCCCCAAATTTTTTGGATTTCAAGACCTCGCAACACACCCATCTCATTTTACTTCTCGAACCAACCTTCCCCTAAAGAAAGTAAAGTCCCTATGCATACCTTCCCGATTTCTTAATTACACTCTTCGAGCCAAAAAAGCGATAAAAAAATAAGAAAAGGAATGCTGCCTAGGACAGCTTTGATTAGAGTCATCTGTCCCCGAAAGTAAAGCCAAATAGTTTAGGTGATATTTAATATTGTAGATGCATATTTCATATATGTGTCTATCGCTTTTTGGGTAGTCTAAGTCGTAAATTGTCGATTGAAAAGTTTATGTTGATGTCTAGAATTTTGGTTCGGATACCGAAGAGTCGAATGAAAATATAATATTTTCATTCGGGACAGAGCAAGCCCGAAGGAGTTGGTTCGACCCTCGCAAGTCGAGCCAACTTGGTCTATAAATAGGATAGTTGGGTGATAGTTATTATTAGTTATTGTCAGTTTTTTCAGCTTCATTAGCGTCCACACTCTGTCCAGAAAACCCTAGAACCGTATGATTATCATTAATCAAGTCTGTAACAAGTTATTTCAAGTTAATGATTAATGAAAACGCTGAAAATGAATTTGTGCGTGCTTTGGAGATCTTCTGATCTTTATCATTTTGCTTGATCGTTAGGTTTCCACACACTGACAGTATTCATGTTGATTAAATGTTAATTGATTGATTTTCGGTCCAAAAAGTGGTATCAAGCTTGTGCTCAATCACACGATTGCAAATTGATAAAAATCTTAACAGATTCCAGTCCAAAATTATCAAAACTTTTGTTGTTTTCATAGTTTGAACATTAAACATGGTTTTTTTATTGATTTGGAAGTCTATTTGGTGTCAATTTCAAAAGTTCTTTCACAAAAGTTGCTTAATATTTAATCTGATCCAAAACCTAACCATTTTCAATTCGAATTAAGATAATTTTTGAAAATCATATCAAAATTGAGTGTTTTGAGAAAAATATGAACATGGGTTCTGGACAGGTCGAAAGGCCGCTGACATTAGGTCGAATGAACTTTTCTGATATTCAGTCGTGCTAGATTTGGTATGATATGAGTTTTTTATCCTTTTATTTGAACCTTTGATTCTCATTCGTGCTACAGATACTTGATTTGTGCCTTCGTGAGGTCGAACCAAATAATGTGTTCCATTCCGTGCTTATTCTGAGTCGAACATGAGGTTATAATTTGATTCGTACTCTCGACTATCATTCAGAAATATTTCTAAGTGTTGAAACTTTTTGCAATTGACCACATTTGGTTTTTCTGATGAATCGGCCTAACACGACTCAACAACAACAACCACCGATAATCCCTAGGCATTTGCAACTGGAAAAAAGAAGCAAGTTACACCACAACCTGAACAACTGATGGTTAACTATTGGGCAGTATTGGCCCTAGTTCAACCGGTTGTGTGACCTCCTCCTCAACCAATGCCGAATTATTAGGGTGTTGCAGCGAAGCAGCTCAGAATCAGTCCACATCCTCTATCAACTTGTTGATGAATGACTTGTCTACCAGAAACGGAATAGACCACCAACTTGATGTATATGACCGAATATCCATCATGGAGAAAAAGATTTCAAATTCATTTGGAAGGTTTAGATAATTGTAGCATGACAAGTTATTGACGTGGGTAGGTGTAAAGATCCCACATCAGTTGGAGAAGGAGAACGAAAGCTTCTTATAAGGGGTTGGACACCTTCCCTAGCTTGACGTGTTTTAAGCGTAGCTTACTGTCTCATACGCAGGGTTGTGCCAATGCAAAATTGTGAGCTGCGCGAAGCGGACAATATCATGTTGCGGATTACCTTGGTTGTTAAGTTGGTATCAAAGCCGGGCCCAGATTGGTGTGCCAGTTGTGCTCCGCGAGGACATGGGCTCCCTAAGGGGGTGATTGTAAGATCCCACATCGTTGGAGAAGGAGAATGAAAGCTTCTTATAAGGGGTTGGACACCTTCCCTGGCATGACGTGTTTTGGCGTAGCTCACTGTCTCATACGTTAGGGTGCGACCAATGCAAATCTGTGAGCTGTGCGAAGCGGACAATATCATCTTGGGGGTTACCTTGGGCTGTTACAACGCTCCACGCAGGAAGGTTGTCAAACTACACCCTGCAGCTCCGTCAGCGTTTGGGCAAACCAAGTGGCACAAAACTTGACCTGGCCATATGACGTGGTACCCCCAAGCATTCAAAGACATGCACATGATTGTCAGGGTCGCGCAAGCCATCGTACTTGCCGATGCTGCTGGGAAGCTTTGCTTGCTTGGGGATAGAGGCCGTAGCGATGCGATGGATGAACTTGTATTTCTCCATTAATGGACTTTGGTCTGTAAGGTTTCACCAGATCGTCGTCCTCCGGTATCTTGTTGTGGCGCGATGTGGTGACAGAGCGGGAGGTGCGGGAGGGATGTTTATGCTTGTAATCTATCAGTAAAAGAGTCATAACCATTTGACTTCTCAGACGTTCTGTCGTAGCCCAAGCTCGTGTTTTTGATGCGCTCCCCGCTACGACTAGTGTAGAGTTCTTTGACCTTTCGGCGCTGATCTTGCGGAGGGGAGTCATAACTTAGTGTTTTCCCGCTTCTGTTTCAGCAACATTTTCTGGTATGTGGTTGTGTTCTTCGCCTGCTGGCGGAAGTGCCACTCGTTTGGATCTATGTTAGCGTTGCTGTTATCGTCACTGTTGGCGTCATGAACCTCAAAAGTGGGCTTTTGAGGTTTCGTGGTGGCTGTTTTTATGACAGTGTTGGGTGTTTGTGTGTTCATACTGGTTTGGATCTGTGGATCCTTGTCAGCTGGGTTCACAGTGGCTTGCAGTTTAGATCGGCCATATATGGTTTCAAAGATGGAAAGTGTATTGACTATACGGATGACGCCAATAAAGAAACAAAAGGCTACAACAGGTACAATTACTGGTTGAATACAAGTACAAAGTGGGGTTGGGGTTGTTGTATACCTTGTCTGCTACAAGTTTATAATCCTTGTTCCACATGTATAGCTCGAGCCGAACCTGAAAGAGAACAAAAATGGGCACAACGAAAGGAGGCGACCGCCTTAAGTCTGAAAAGACTCGTTATGGCAGACACAAAAATGTGGTTTGGCTAACGGTTGTAAGTGTACAAATCGTTTGTATGCTGTGAATCTTATGTGTATGAACGTAGGTTCGAATGTCCTTTTCAAAGAGGTGAATCCTCCTATTTATAGGACATGAGATGCGCCAAACCCATTAACCCATAACCTCAACAAGGGTCCTGGGCTCGGATTATGGGCCTGCCACCTTTCGGCCCAAATAGTTAGAATCAAATTGGATAATCAAAAGTATAACTAAGTGCAATAAATGAAGCGTATGGAGGAAGAAATACCGCCCTGCCATAGGTCCACGTGGCACGACTTGATTGGCTACATAGGCTTCCTTTTTCTTCCCTTGTCATGCTTCCTTTTCTTCCCTTGATTTGACACTTTGGCAGAAAGGCTGAAAAGCTGTCAGTTAGCCAAGTGGAGCATCCATGGGGTTCATCTATGCTGAGGATCGCTAGCGCCGTCTTATGAGTGCTTGGGCGCATGGCGATATGATTATCAGCGGATGTTCTACAATGGTGTTTGGAGTTCTGCACAGGCTACCGATCCTGCGCAGTATGTGCTCCGCGGAGTAGTAATAGATGCCGTTGCTTTTCAGCGCTGACATGACTTAGCTTATATAAACACCTTGTATTCTTTATAGTTGTGGGTGGGGTTGTTATCCGCACAGGGATTTTGATACCCTACCCCTTCAACAACGGTCAACTAAGCCTCAACTTCCTCATACATTTTTTTTGAAAGTTGGAACTATAATGCTTTTAGTAAATGTTTTTAGCTGACTTTTGTTTAATAGGTTACTAAAGAGACATACACAAATTTCTTCTTCTTCTTTATGAAAGGCAAACGTTCACATAAATAGAGGTGAACAAATCGATTTTTTTTTTGTGGAACCAATGTCACAACCCGACTAAGGTGGGCCCAGTCGAGATACAGATGGTTATCAAAACATCACGCAATGCAAGCAAACAGCGGAAGCAATGTAAATAACTATTCTTTTATAAATAATATTAGTTTACATTTCTATACAATATACGCCTTCTAATACAAGTACTCTAGGTGATGTCTAAGGTTCCCGCTCGTCTTCTAATCCGTCCATCAGGAGAACTCCGAGTCGTAGCTGCTTCATCCTTCTAACTCCGGCAGGTACCTGAACACAAGCTTAAAATAGATTTTGGGTCAACAATAATGTTGGTGAGTTCGTGCGTTAGTTTAAATGGTTTTCAATAAGGTTATTATTTCAAAAAGAAGTTCATAAAGTTTACACGGTTTAACACATGTGATGTACAAGCGACACCTGAAACCTAACACGGAATCTATCTACTGCCGTTATAGATTCTCCTGGCAAAATTCGTGTCACAAATCCTCAGTGGAGGGTTTTTCGGGCTTCCGGATCCACTGTGTGTGGAGATTTCCCCAAGTAGCGCTACCCACATATTAAGTGGCCCAATCCCCTGGGTTAATGAGTGTCGGTATGGTATTCGACAACTACTATCTTGTCACATCAAACAGTTTATAGAAAGGAAGCATGCATTTACCCCAAAACAGTAAAACAGAAAAAGGGGAGGTACACACGGGACTCACTTGGTAGCATAGCTCAATAATATAAAAGCCGGTGCTCAGTATCGAATACTGACATCCTTCTCTGGTTAGGTCCTATGTCGACACACATTATTATTAGTATTTGGTTTTAGTTGTCATGGTTACGCGTGGGGACGAGCACGAGCGTATGGTTCGTAATACAGTTCCATTATATGTTCATAACTTAATGTTGTTCATATTATTCCTATTTCCACTCGTCGTATTCATCTAATGTCCATGTACGAGTTTTAACCGTCAAGTCCATAATCTAACGCCTCACGTCCACTTCTAGTCGAGTCCCACACACCAAGTTATAATACAATTATTAAGTTAGTAGGTTCGGTTAGACCTCACGTATCAGGTTAGGGTTCGTGTTGACCGGGTCTGACCCGGTTGACTACAGTTGACCGACGTTAACCATGTTGACTCCTGTTGACCCATCTCCTAGATTCAACTCGGGACCCGACCCGAGCTCCTGACCACCTTATCACTACCACACAGCCATCATCAACATCGTCACCACCTGTGACCGCCGTAACCCCCACCACCATCACCATTGGCGTCCACCAACAACCACCCACGAGTACCACCATAACCGGAACCAACCAAAATAACCCTCCATCGCTCATGTGACAGCTCCAACATCAACAACCACCACTATTATTAGATTAATATCAAGGAAAAAGGGGGAAATCGTTGGGTTACCTCATGACACGCCCCGGTGGTCAGATCTGGTCTGATAAGAACCCACGCTCTGCCACCGCCGGCGTCCTCATCGTCTCCGGCCGCTCTGCTTCCCATCTTCTCTTCTCTTCTGGTTCCTCTCTCTCTGCTCCCCTGTTTCTCTCTCTGAGTCAGTTCTCTCTATCTCTCTCTTCTGTAATAATAATCGGTAGGGTGTAGATGGAGGTGGGGTTGTAGGGTTCGTCGCCGAGCGCCGCCGGACGCGGTGGCAGGAGCACCTCTGGCTCCTTCTTTCTCGGCTCTCTCACTCTATAATATAACATGTGTGTGTATATGATCTTTCGAAACCGGTTAGGTTCTGGTTCGGTTCCGTCGGTTCCAAAGACCGGTTTTGGTTCGGTTCCGGAATTGGTTATTTGCGCGCACAATTAAAAAAAATATAAGGCGATGAGAAATAAAAATAAAAGTACAACTTTTATTATTTTTTTAGGATTTCGAAACAAAAAACATGGAATACGAAATGAAAAAAAAAGGCAATTTCAAACATTACAATGATATAATTTATACACGTGCCTTTTTTCGCCATTCGACATAAGACACAAGTCGAAATAACCATTTTCGCCAAAAAGTTTGGCGTTTCGTGTCATCTCGAGAATTTGAACAACGGTAGGCTCGTTTGTGGAACCGGTTTGGGATGGGTTTGAAGATGAAGCCATGGAATGAGGTAGTAAAATCAAAGCAAAGCGAACACAGAGACGGGTGTATACGATAGTAGGTTTTGCGTTTTTGAGTGTTGTGACAAACCTAAAACATCTAAACCTATTTAAACTAAACAAGGGTGGCAAAATGGTGATTTTGGGTGGAAAAAATGGCTAGTTAGCAACTAGATTGGTGCCCAACGGTCAAAATAACGAATTTGTCTTGTTTAAACGGTAGGAACCGGTTTTTGGGACCGGTTCTTGGGATCGAGCCCGGTTTTGAAACCGGTTCGAGACCGTTTTTGAGCTAAATAGAGGGACCAGTGCTAGAACCTATGGCTCCTAAAAGGAACCAAAACTGGTTCTTGAATTATCGGGCCCGGTTCCACCAGTTCCGATTCTAAAACTAGGTCTTTTGTTCACCTCTACACCTACATAGACGGTGAATGTTCAATTTAACCTTTTTATTACTTGGGCTTTTTAAAAGTATAGTCACGTAGCCCAAATATAAACCTAACAAAAAATGTTTATTTATTAAAATTTGTTTTAGGGCTCAAAATTTTACTAAATAAACAAAACCTGCAGCTTTATATGAAGAATCAATATCACAAATGATGATGGTGAAACTCATAAATGATAAAAAGAACGACAAAATTGTTCACACAACTCAGAAAACAAATTCTGACACCTTATCGCTGTGTATTGGCCAATTTGCAGCGTATAGGGCTGCCTCGATTGCCTCAAAATCAAAGAATGGCCGATTTTGAGGCAACCATATACGTCGCATATTGGCAATATGTAACACATGTATTATCTTTTCTATGCTGGCTATGTTTAAGTGGTTTTGGTGCCTATATGCCTCATATTGATCAATTATTTTTGTTCAACTTTTTATTTTGTGAATTAATTTACGTTTTAACAAAATTAATTAAGTTTTTTAATTAACATAATCGAAACATTGTAAATAAACATATTACAAAAATTTGTACATACATAACAAAAGAAACATCATATGCATAATATCAGTTTGTACATACGTAACAAAAGATAAGATACAACTGAATATAAAATACAAAACATATACAACACATCTATGCATGCGGATTAGGATGTTTTCGTGGCGGTGGGAGTTGTCAGGGATCGAGACCATGCACCCTTCGCATATCCTGCAATTTTCAACTACCCAACCCATCATGTCCTCAGCTAATCGACCTGACGAGTAATGGTGTGAAATATAGCTAGCGGCAACCCTGCATCTCGGTAAACGTGTTGTGGATACTAAGAGACCCCCGGTAGCTGTGACGGTTGTGGATGTCATGGTCAGATGGCGGTTGTGGTGGCTCCTTGTCCTCAAGTCCCAGAAGCACGATGGGGATGACCTCTGTCAATAGCTGTAGCACGAAAAGCTAGTGGTCCTTCAAGTGAAACTAAAGGCCTAGTGGATGGTATTAAGCTTTTGCTAGCAACCTCTTGAGCACCCGTTACTAATAAAGGTGATGGTGTTTCCGAACTTCCGAAGCCCTCCATCCCGATTTTCGCTCCCGCTCTTCGTAAAACTTTATTCAAATTGGTGACCACCTCCTGTCCATCCTGATTTTGTGTCCCAACTTTGTCGACGCGGATTCGCACCCTGTTACTGTTCGGGATCTGATGAGCATTTTTGTGTACCCGAATTTATCAAACGTACTCTACCTAATAATATACACAAATCTTATGTTGATTTATGTTTATATTTATATAATGTATAGAATATTGATGTGTGAGCATATTAATTTTTTGGGAATATTGAAGTTTGCGCGTACGTAACGCTTGCTAATAAATGGACAATAATATTGTGGGCAGGAAACCATGTCGACAGACGATGTGGCAGTTGCATGAATGTTCTATATAAATATTTTTTATTTTTAAGTTTACAAACTTTTTAATGTTTTATATTGTAGCATTTTTTTTAAATTCATATACCTTTTAATGTTTTAATGTAGTACAATTTTTTTCGTTTTTATTCGCTTTTGTTTTTAAGAAAATTGGATTGTAATAATCCAACCTTTGTGTTGTTGGTCAATAATAATCCCACCTAAGTTTATTCTTCCCACCAGTCTCACCTTTTAATTTATTTTTTCTCATTGCACCCGCCGTTAAGTCACACTAACGCCGTTAACTGAAACACACAATTTTAAGCGATTGTTCACCGGATTTGAAAGAGGGAATCAAAACGATGTTATTGGTATGTTCAATTGCCGAATGAGCATGGTTTGATGGTTTAATTGTCGGTTTCGGTCATCCCCTCCGACAAGAACATCAACCTGAAATCCATCAAACCATGCTCGTTTCTGCAATTGAACATACCAATATCATCGTTTTGATTCCCTCTTTCAAATCCGGTGAACAATCGCCTAAAATTGTGAGTTTCAGCTAACGGCGTTAGTGTGACTTAACGGCGGGTGCAATGAGAAAAAATAAATTAAAAGGTGAGACTGATGGGAAGAATAAACTTAGGTGAGATTATTATTGGCCAAAAGCACAAAGGTTGGATTATTACAATCCAATTTTCTTTGTTTTTATAATTCACACCCAAATATAATTATGTAATTCCGCCACTTTTACAAATTTAAAAACTTGATTATGGTAATGAAACAAAGTGAATAAACTCGAATGAATCAACGAACATGAACACTGAGTACAATTTTCTTTTCCATACTCGTTCACTAAGAAAATGAATATGTTTTTTTTATTATCTTCATTCATTTAAACAAACACAGATGAACTATAAAACACACACAAACTTAAATGAACGAAAATGAATACCAAACAAAAAGAAACAAGAATATCCGAATATCACATGATTCAACAATTTTATATATATTATTGAAGACTTACATGAATAGAACCATCCATTATCAACCAATTTTATTTTATATTTTTTTCCACAACATTATTTAATAGTAAATATAGTTGGTTTTATAATAGATTATAAGATTGATTGGTGGTGTAGTGGTTTTAGGTTTAATTACCTAAGAGGGAGGTTGTGAGTTCCATTCTAGGCAAGATCATTTTTTTACAACATCATTTAATAATAAATATAGTTGGTTTCATATTAAAATACAAGATTGATTGGTGCTGTAGTGATTTGAGGTTCACTTCCCTAAGAGTGAGGTTGTGAGTTCGATTCTAGGTAGGATCATTTTGTTTCTTTTTTATTCTGGGCAGGATCATTATGCATTATTAAATATAGCTGGTTTCACAAAAAAATAACAAATTGTTGGTTGTGTGGTGGTTTGAGGTGTACATTCCTAATTGAGAGGTCTTATGCTCGAGACCGGCTTGAGGCGATTTATTTTTTTCATTTCCAAGGCTTTATTTAATGTTAAATATAAATAGTTTCATATAAAGTCACAAGTTGGGTTGGTGGTGTAGTGGTTTCAGGTACACTTTTGTAGTGCGTGGTCATAGGTTTGACACTTGACGGGGGCATTTTATACTTTTTTCCACATCATTATTTCATGTTAAATATAATTGGGTTGGGAATAAAACACAAATTGAGTTGGTGGTTTAGTGGTTTAAGATACCTTTCCCTAAGAAGAGGTCTTAGGTTCTAGACTTGGTTTGATGGCAAACATTTTTCCACATTTTTTTGTGATCGCTTAGGCTAACATTGTCGCATTGGTACCCTAATAAACCAAGACAATAATGACAGCGAACGCGCGACAACGCACACGGAGAGTAAAACTAGTATACACTATTTATAAGAATAAATATTTATAGCCAAATTAAAGCACAAATACAATAATCATCGCATGATTTAACGCTATACAACTTTCTGAAAGTAATTAGTTATATTCAAGTTAAAGTGTATGAACTTATTCTTTTAACAACAAATCTATCCTACCTAAATTACACCAAACTACACTACTGGAATCGAACTTGGGTATCTGCATGAAAATATTTTGCAATCAACCACAGGGTCACAACTCACAACCCAAGTGGCCGGCAAAGTCTATAAACTATTAGATTATGTATTGTGGAATGGCGAGGGGGTGCCACAACACTTGTTAACACACTGAACACTGTCCCCCTCTGTTATTCGGTTTCGTTAACCCATGAAAACCAAAAGAGTTTTGAGGTTTCACTCTCCCCACCCCATAGAACTTTTTTAATCATTTCCAAAGCTTTAGTAACAACTAAGTTTTAACTGCTTAACCCATTTATAATACTTGTTAAAAACAAACTATACGGATACACTATCAACCCAATAAACACGAAACCAACAAAACGACACCGTTCCACCTACTATCCATCCCCACAAAAAAAGAAAAGACTTCCAACTTATTTTGTTTGAAAAGACTAAACACGTTTCCACGTGCACGGACCCAATTCCCATGATTCCTTTGAACCATTCAATGGCATTTCCGTAATTCCCCTCTCTTTTCTGTCCAATCATCAACCCTTTCAACCCACAATCATATAAAAAAATAAAACAAACACCTTCACCTCATTAGTCATTACATTACACATCCTTTGACCAAACCAAACCAAACCACCATATCCATCACCGTCCGTCAACTTATTATTTTCCGACACCGTCATCTCTCCGTTACTCTTTCTGTTGTAACATAGTTAACGTAGTTGACGGATAGATGACGTCAGGGACGAGGCTGCCGACGTGGAAGGAGAGGGAGAATAATAAACGGAGGGAACGACGTCGTAGAGCTATTGCGGCGAAGATATTCGCTGGACTTAGGGTTTATGGTAATTATAAGCTACCGAAACACTGTGATAATAATGAGGTGTTGAAGGCGCTTTGTAATGAGGCTGGATGGGTCGTTGAAGAAGACGGCACTACTTATCGTAAGGTATGTTTAATTGTTTGAATTTAGTTCATCGTCGATACTCGTCGTTTTGTTTATGTTTTTGTTTTGTTATTTAATATCTTGGATTGTGAGTTTTGGTGGTGCGCATGTTAGCTAAACAGTTTCTTATTGTTTTACAGATGATTTTAGATTGTTGATGATTGATTTTATTTGATTTTAAGTAGTGCGCAAGTTAGCAACACGGTTTTGTGATTGTTATACAGCTTTTGCTATGATTCTAGGTCGTTGACGATTAGTTTTTTGAGGTTTTAAGTGGTGCGCACGTTAGCAAAACAGTTTTTGATTGTTCTACCGCTTTTATTGATTATCCTAGATCGTTGATAGATTTATTTTTATTTGATTTTGGTGGTGCGCACGTTAGTGAAACAGTTTTATGCTTGTTATAAAGCTTTGATGATTGATTTTATGTGAATTTGTTGGTGCGCACGATAGCAAGGCAGTGTACTGTAGACTGTAAGTTTATGAATTAGATCGGACTCTATATATATCCTTTCATTAATTATTGATTTTATTCTTTTTATAGATGAATTAGGGTTTACGCCATTAGAAAAACTTAAGATTTATTAAATTTTAGATCTCTAGGTTTATTTTAGCAAGGAAGAAAGAGAAAACAATCTGATAAGCTAATTTGTGAACGGATCTGGAGATTTGTCGCCATCACCGACAAGCTAACGTGATTGCTGAGCATTTGGCGCATGTTAGCAGCAACAGCATCGTTTAAATCTGTTTCCATGTGAAGGCGCACGGAACACAACAGTTTTTTTTTTTTTTATTATTTTTAGTTTATATAGTCTCCTGTAATTAGACAATAATAGATTAATGACACACCTCTGCTTCTTCCTTTTACAGAGATTGAAATTAAGTACAGTTTTAGATTTTTTTCTGAGTAAAACCTTCATTAATAAGTGTGGAATGGAACATTGATTATTGTTATACCTTCTTTTGTACGGTATTTGTGAGAGGGATAGAATAGAACCATGCCTTGTCATTGTCAGAGAACCTTATTGATTGCAGTCTTTAATAAGTTTTTGTTCTATAAATTTGTAGTTAAAATAAGAAATATTTTAATTTGAATGACCAACCAAGCCTAGCCACTCGGGTACACCCGCACTTACTGACAACACTAGTGACTTGGCCCGTAACCGATTTCAGAGAAAACCACCGCCTAAAGGTCCATTGTGGTAAAGTCATAGCTTGTGCATGCCATTTTGTCACGAATGAGACTTCAAACAGCAAACTTCCCTAGAGAAAATCATTCGGATACATTAGAGTATTGCCCCTTTGGTTTGAAATAAGAAATGTGCTTGGAAAAGTTTGAAATTACTTGATTTGGGGTTCTTTTTAGAGTTTTATTATTGGACTCTCCTGAATTTTCGGTGGAGAATCATGTTTAGAGATGGTGATTTGAGCTTTTGTTGGGGTTGACTTTTGGAAATAAAGTTGGACCTACATCTTTTATAAAGAAATGCCTTGCAAAAGACACTAATTTTGATTCTCCACTTTCATGATTATTTGTTATCTTGCATCTTCAATTTGTTAATATCACTTATGTTTTGATTATAGTAAAAGTAAATGTCAATTCTCTTTCTTTTATTTTTTACACAATCGAGTGAACTGTCACTCAAAAACACAGGTGCCCGCCATTGCCCTGCTAACCAATGTTTGAATAGGGAATTAGATGTCATATTTTTTATCTTTGGTGGTAACCAGTAGAATTGGGATTAAGATCTTCCTTCCATAGAAGTTGGTGACATTTTTGTACATGTTACATTTTCACCTTGTTAATCTATGTTCTTTTATATTTTTATTTTTGTAGGGTTGTAAACCCGTTGAACGGATAGAAACTATGGGTGGATCCGCATCAGCAAGCCCATGTTCATCATCATACCAACTGAGCCCGA
Source organism: Ambrosia x helenae (assembly GCA_030844895.1). Lineage (NCBI taxonomy): Eukaryota > Viridiplantae > Streptophyta > Magnoliopsida > Asterales > Asteraceae > Ambrosia > Ambrosia x helenae. The sequence goes on from JAUTDX010005796.1 coordinate 13,991, forward strand.
ATGCCTCTTCATACAATTTCAGCCCAACTTCATCATCCATTCCTAGCCCTGGCTCAACCATTTATGCTTCTAATAAAAATCCCGACCCTAATTCGCTTATCCCATGGCTAAAGAATCTCTCATCAGGTTCATCTTCTTCCAAATTCCCACACCATCTCTACACAGCTGGTGGTTCTGTAAGTGCACCCGTTACCCCTCCCATAAGTTCACCCACGTGTCAGACTCCAAGAATGACGGACATTGATGATCAACCCAGATCCTCTTTATGGCCCGGCCCGAACTTTCATATCCCTGGTATCCAAACACCGCCTGACTCAGGATGGCTCTCAGGTGTTCAAACCCCACAAGAAGGGCCGGCATCACCCACATTCAGCCTTGTAGCATCAAACCATCCATTTGGGATCAAGGAGGCGTTTTCGGGTCGGATGTGGACCCCGGGTCAAAGTGGGACGTGCTCTCCTGCAGTTAACGGTGCCGTTGAGCAAACTGCCGATGTCCCGATGTCAGACGTGATTTCGTCTGAGTTTGCTTTCGGTAGTAACATGAAAGGTCTAGTGAAACCATGGGAAGGAGAGAGGATCCATGAGGAATGTGTTTCTGATGAACTCGAGCTTACGCTTGGGAACCCGGTACCAGGTAACCTTACTAGGCCGACTGGCTAACGGGTCAAATTTTAAACGGGTCGGGCCAGGCTGGTTGCGGTGAATATTCCAGTAGCGGATATAAAATTGTTGTTTCCTTTTTGCAGATAAAAGCAGTGAAGAGTTGATTGATTTGGTTTCTGCTGAAGAATTAGTGAATTCAAAGGTATTGTGGTTGTAAAACATTTGTAGATTTAGATACAGAATTAGTATTGAGTTAATTTTATCTCTCTTATTTTTGTTGTTGTTATTATTATATTATTTTCTCTAATATAACAGTGTTATCATATTTATAAGTATGATATTTTTATAAATTTAACAGTAGTTTAATATTAATTTTTGCCCGTCTTGTTATCTGTCTGCCTGCTATTTCGATGTAATTTTTGCTTTTATGTTATGAAATTTGTTTTATAAAAAAATATTAATAAATAAATAAATGATTAAAAGAAAATAATAAATAGTGGGAAAATTTCCATTAAAAGGCAAATTACATAAGGATGGTAGGTAGGCGGGCAACAAGCTGCGCCGCCACCCCTTTTTACATAAGGATGGGAAAATGGGAAACATAATATTGGACCGGCGAGGACAAGTGGGGACATGGATTATGGAGGCATGCTGCATATGTGGTGAACTTGTAATTGATGGTGTAATCACGTGGGCACGATGGGACCTGGTTAGGTCAGGTCAGGTCAGGTCTTACGTTTCTTTACAAAATAATCCATGTGAACACTTCTTTGATAAAATATTCACTTTTCATTCAGTTTTTAATATTGTTGTAGGATTAATGGCTAGTTTTCTTCAAGCAAGTATGAGAGAAATTGTGTATCTAGTGATGAGATATGTGACTCATATGTGTATTTTTACTCGCCTATCTCGCATAGTTTCATCAATGCCAGCTTACACACACATGATAAGGCATCTCATATCATCTAAGGGTCTCTTCATATAGGGTCATTATTTTGACGGGTTCTAGGTTTCATACACCCCGTGATATCACATTATAGGATATGTGGCAGTCTTCTATTGATGCGTGATATGGGTCAGGGTGTATCATTACTAATTAAGAGGTGTATAGTTTCTAAATTTCTATTTTGAAACCATCGCTTTAAAAGTACACATATGATGTCATAATAGACCCACCCATATAAGAACATGTGTAGTGCGGGGCTTTATATATAAAGCCCCCCTTCCTGATTGGTCCACGTGGCTGCTGAGTCAGCATGAAGAGATAAAGTGGAAAAAGGGTGTAGTGGTGGGGCTTTATATATAAAGCCCCTTTTAATATATTATTATATCTTTTAAAATAATAAAAAAATAATATAGAGAGAGAGAGGGTGATGTGGCAGCATCTGATTGGAGGGGGCACAAAGGGGATGGCGCTATATTGATGGAGCCCAAACCAGAATTTTGAATATGGAGCCCCCCTGTAATGGTGTAGCAGGGGCGCTATTTTTTTTCCCCTCTATCACGCCCCACTACGGTTACTCTAATATTTACAGAATTGGATACTTTTCGTATTTTTTCACCTGAGAGTCTTATCTTCCCTGTGGGTTTTTCTGGCAAGCCAATGCCAGCGATTCTCTCTCTATTGAAACGACTTTCAATGTCTCTTTTAGCCTTGTCTTACACCCTTAATATTTTTTTTGGTGTTGGTAATGCTACACTCCTAAAATTGTTTGCACATCCCTCTATACATGGCGTATAGGCCTACACGTGACGTATAAGGGGCTACAACATTCTCATTGTCAGATCCCCATACGTCGCGTATGACCCTGTACGTGGCGTATAGGGGGTATGGATGTGTAAATATGAGATGTAGGCGTGCAATATATGGAGCCATTGCAAATTTATCATGTATGTAATTGCTAGATTAATCGAAATGATATAAATGTAAGTTTACTTATGTTTAAAAGGTGAAGCATGATATGATCGAGGAGATCAACCTCACTCCTAAGAATTTTAGAGAAAGATTGTTTTGGCTCGTGAGCCTATACGAGGTTTCTATGTAAAGCTTGAGCACGGACTCGATAACTAAACGAGTCATATTTCAAGCTCGGGCTCAGGCTTAGGCTCAACTCATTTGATCTTTTTACCAATCTGAACCTGAGTAGCCCTCGAGTTGTTGCGCATCGTTTACACACCTACTTGACTTCATTTTTTTCATTTTATGTTTAACTTCCAATGAATCCTTTTTTTTTTCATTTTATGTTTAGGTTCAGATTCCTATTTGCTTTTAGATCTTTTATACTTTTGTCATGGAAATGATGGTCATTATGTATGAAGGCTTTTAAAATGTATGTAACGAGAGAAACCATGAAAACTGTTATAAAATTGACTAAACATTTGCTTATGTATCTGAAACTTGTTATAAAGAATACAGAAGAGTTTCGGAAACTCTCAATTCATTTCATCAATTCTATATGCTAACTATCATCTTTTAATTTCCATTAAATAAATCCCTTTTAACAACTGTTATAAATAAATGTGGTGAAAACAAGAATTTTTTAACAAAGAAAAGAAATGATCATGATTCATACATGTTTGTTGCCTCACATGTCTATTGGCGATTCAGATCAATTTCTTTAGCTGATGCTAGAGCAAGATTCAATTCTTTACCCTGCATTAGTTAAAAAATAAATTTGTCAAGCCCGTGTGTTTAGGGAGATGAAAAAAACTATTGGATTCTTACTAATTCCATTCGTCATTCCAAAAAAAGAAGGTTTGAGTAAAAATAGGTCTGGATTATAACGGGTCATTTTTAGTAGGGGTTGAGTCATGGCAACTTAGATTGACCCAGAAACACTTTGGTAATTGATATTCGAATCATAATATATTGGGGCATTGTGTTTAGCGATAGTAGTCGGTAGACGTAGTATGGCAATTGAATTTGAGAAAGAAAATATGAATTTTCTTTTATGATTATTGTACTTCTCATGGCCACACCTTGCTCGACGAATAGAGACGCAATTTGTGTAAATACAACTGAGTATATTATTGTGCATAGCCTAACGGGAAGCAATCTTAGTATGCATTTCACCTCTTCAACATGTGAAATAGGACATAGAGTCCACATGTTGAAAGATTCCGATTCTGAAACAAACCTATCAAGGGACGGTTTAATAAAGCTTCTGGCAAAGAAAGAACTTCTAAAGAAAAAGCACACAGAGATGGTGATTATGCAAAAGATAAAGCTATGAGGACTTTTGTTAAATAATTATCATGCATTATGATATATTGATATGTTGCTCATCGGTAACCTTCAATATATGTATTTCTCAAACAACGCGAACACCGCAGCAACGCGCGGGCATTCCCACTAGTCGAAATGATATAAATGTAAGTTTAGGTATGTTTAAAAGGTGAAGCATGATATGATCGAGGAGATCAACCTCACTCCTAAGAATTTTAGAGAAAGACTAGAACTTGAACCAATTTTCTTCTTCATATTATCAAATGCAAAAGTACAATACTTAAACAAAACAATAATTCATAAACTACTACTGCCACGTTAGATGAAACATGTGAAAATGGAATGTTTCGTCTTCGGTGTGCCCATTATGTGAAGAGTTTGATGAATCGGTTGATCACCTCTTTAATCCTGATACATCGCAACCATAGTTTGCTAGATGCTCATGAGATGGTGAAAATGGGTGAACTACACAAACAGCACATTCAATCTATTGTAGTGCTATCATGTTGGATAATTTGGAAAGCACATAATAGTCTGGTCACATTTGAAAACGCTCAAACGGAAAAATAGTACAAATTTGAATTTATTTGTATGATGGTTTTGTGTTGGCTCAACACCTTGATGTTGCCTTTTAATAAAAGTGGGTATTTTAAAAAAAGTAATATTATTTAATCTATATTAAACCAATCTCCAAAGATTAAAAAGTGACTAGTGACAATAGGTTGACATATACCCCACCTATTGTGGTGGTGATAAAGGTGTTGAGGTTGTAAATGAGAGGTTAGGAGTTCAAGCATCATATGAGGCAAAAAATGGGGTAATAATAAAAAAAAAACCAATAGGTTGACGGATGACGATTTGTCCTCGTTTGACCGTTGATTCCAAAACTACAAAGTCTTGTCCCTTTTTTTGTAACTTGCAAAATTGGTAAGTCCTATTAAAACCAAGAAATATAGGCCTGCCTGCCATCCACACCAGAATAAATAGAGTTTTCCGAAAAAACCTGCTAGTGGAGGAAGACCTCCTAGGGATAAGAGACATAGGGCTAAAGAGAGAGCCAGTATATCTTTAGTGATATACTGATAATATGGGTGTTAATGAATACTTGCAAGTCAAAACTTATCATAAATAGGGAGAAAATTGCTCGAATACTACTTGTGGTTTTTCTAGATTTCACCTATAGTCCCTAACTTTTCAAATTACATGTATAGTCCCCACCTTTTGACATCGTTTAACTCGGATAGTCCCCTAGAGTGGATGACCATTAGTTAGTCCAGTTAAGTGGGTGTGAAATGATTAAACTACCCTTCTTATAAAAGAAATATATTAATAATATAATTATGAATTTATGTGAGGCCCACCCACTTCATCTTCCCCACTCATCACCTCCACCAACCACCACCATCATTAATTCTCACATTCCTCAACCCTTTCTGTCATTCCCGTTCTCGCGAGAGCTAAAGGAAAATCCCGCAAATCAACGATTATCATTTAATCCCCACATTTCCCCATCAAATCCTCCAAACCAAGCCTTAATTTCATCAAATCCTCTCTAAGTTAATCTACCCACATTTCATTCTCGTTTTATTATATCATCTGCTCATTAATTAATTAACATTCACAATCTGAACACCTAGCTGTTAATATAAGTGGTAAACCTCGTGATATGTCTTATGTGTTTCGTTTATTAGCAGATACCGAAGGTTTATGTACATTATTAATGTTTGCGTTGATCAATTGTTGTTGATTTGGCACGTGTTATTGCAGATTTATATATTTGGAACAATTTGTTGTGAGGGGAACCTGTTGATCTGAACATTCCTATGTAGTCTTGTTTTATATGAAATTGTTAGTTAGCTTGTAAAAATGTGGTGGTGGTTGTTTGTGGAGGTGGTGGTTTAGGGAAGTGATGAGTGGGGTAGATGAAGTGGGTGGGCCCATATACATTTTTAATTATATTATTATTATATTTATTTTATAATAAGGGTAGTTTAGTCATTTCACACGCACTTAACTGGACTAACTAACGGTCATCCACTCTAGTGACTATCCGAGTTAAACGATATCAAAAGGTGGGGACTATACATGTAATTTTGAAAAAGTTGGGGACTATAGGTGAAATCTGGAAAAACCACAAGGACTATTCGAGCAATTTTCTCCATAAATAAGATTCAAATTATCTGGAAAAGGATAGTTAACTACGACTAACAAATTGTTATTCTAGTAAATGCCAGGTTTTACGACAATTTATAAGACCATTCCCATTGGCAAACAAACTTGTGGAAATAATATTAAAAAATTCAATTGTTCGCAAACAAACCCCCAAACGGTTTGTGGTGACAACCATGTTTGCAATCAAATAAACCACCCCACTAACTTAATTACTTAAATAACTTATAATATTTAAGTTTTAAAAAAAAACTAAATACACTGTATTTCTTAATTTTTTTTTGTGAACATCCCGATATAAATTTTATTAAAAACCGAGTTCTTTTAAAAAAAATATTTTTAGGTTGAGTTAGGTTGTGAATGTGTGTTAAAGTTGGGTTGTGTAGATTGAAGAGAGAGAAAGTATTTTTTATTCAAATGTTTGTTTGTGAATGTGGATGTTCTAAAGGGGGCTGCTAAACGTACCCACCTTTCTAATATTTTTACTGAACGTACCCCTCCCTTTAAGTTTCACTTTAATATAATTTAAACCTTTTTGTTTGTTTTATATCATTTTTTATCATATCCTTTATTATTATGTGTTGATGAGACCTCGAGATTTCATTTTTATTTTGTGTATATTGTCATTAATTAGGCTGAAATCAGTTTATTCGTTTTATCTTTTACCGTTCAAATAAAATAAGTTTCTAAATCATCTCAGCTCTTTTTTTTCTATTTTTTTTTAAATTGATTGAGGTTAGATGTAGCCTCATTTTTTTTTAAAATATTGATTAAAGGTTAGATCCCCTTTATTGCCCCCATCAATCTGCCACGGTAAATATTTGTATTTATTTATTTTTTTTTTGTAAAACAGGTGGTAGTGGAATATAAAAAATGTGAGACAATTGTATGAGTATCAATGTAAAGCATCCTCTTAGCGCATACAGTAATAAATTAACTTATAAGCTAACCATATTCGTTGTCAATCAACAGCACATAGTTGATGATCAAGTGATTGATCACCAACAGAAGCACTAGAACGCTAAAATCATCGACATCGTAATAAATTGAATTAACATAGAAAAAACAAAAAGACAAAGTAAATGATTCCGGATCGAGTTTGTATTGTTTGTTCGTATTTAAAATAATTCTTTTTCAAGGGGGCGATATGACAAGTTTTGATACTAATTTTTCAGGGAGGGGGTATGACAAGTAAGACATGAGGTACGTTTAGCCTACCCCTTTTACGTATTTAAAAAATTCAAACTATAAATCGTGTTGTAAGCCTTCATGTTTAGAAAGATTCTTGAAACACATAGAATGTTTTTTTTTTCTTTTAAAAACATTTTTTTTTATTAAACCTTATTTGATTTAAAAAATTCAAAATCTTAAATCTGTTGTATACACTTAGATTTCATAAAAATGTCAAGTTCTTAGGTATAATTTTGTGTGCATTTGCTTTTTCTTCATCTTTGTTTTAAAATGTATTTTAATTTTATAATACTTTGTTTAAAATCCTTAAAACATTATTAATCGATATGTTTATCATATCTCATGTGACATTATTAATCTCAATTAGTGTTTTTCGCTTGATACTTCATTTCTGTTGCCCTAGGTTAGTTGACTTTATTCATTGGCTTGGAAAATTGTTGTCTGGCAACTAAGCTTGCATGACCAATTTACCATAATCATACCACCACCAATCCGTAGCTAAGAAAAAACTTCTAGTGGTTGCAAGGTTTATTATCTGCACTTTGGGAGGTTGACTCACGACTCATCTGTAGAACTTGTTTTATTGATCGATTGATGTTATTAGTTGTGGTGGAGTGGCATGGAAAATGATGGTAGAGAGAGCTTAGTCTCCTTGAGGTGCTATGTTCGATCCTTGATTCTACAGGGTTTTATTGATTCTCCACTGTCATGCCTTCGGGCGGTGGGTGTCAGGTTTTCCCTAGAACTGGTAGCTTGGTGGGTTCTGGCTACTCGATCAGCACTACCCATGGGCGAGCACCGAAAATGTGTCTTCACCAGGGATGTATGGGGTGCTTTTGTAACCAATTGGTGGTTACCTTTGGTAGTCGGGTAGTGGCGGATCTAAAAATAAAACTAAGGGTAACATTAAAAAAAATAACAATAATTTTGTCGTAGTTATAACGTAAACGATTTTTTTTTTTGCCGTAGTTTCATATCATCATTTTCGCGGCTTTTCTTTTGAACAAATTGCTAATAAGAGCTTGTACTTTACTAGAACTTGGTTTCATTTTCATAATCACACAAAGCCGCAAACCTAATCATAATATATTTAAGTTATTAACATATCTAGAGTATCTCTAAGTCTAAAATGGAATGACATTATGGAAATCAATAATAATAATAATTCGTCTTTCAGATTTTCATTTAACACAAGTACACAACAACATCATAATTTATAAACAAAAACCTTCTTCAAAGTAAAATACCAATTACCAACCCTTTTAGTTTTATGAAAAAACCAATTATAAAAAAATAACACTAAATAATTTAGGTTATTTTAGTGAAAAAATAAAATAAAAGTCATAGCAGCTGAGATGGGCGACAGTCCTACAGTAGGGATGGGCGGTGGAGGGTGGATTGGTGGAGGCGGTAGCAGGGATAAGCAGCAGCCAACAAGGATAACCTAAGTCCCTAAGTTTTTTTTTCTCTCGACAGAAACAACAGCAGGGAAGCTGGGAATAAAGGTGCATAAAAAAAACCGTAAAAGGAATTGGAACCGGAAAAAAACCGAATCCGGGTATTAAAAAAAAGCGGGTTTTTATACCCGGAACCGTACCCAACCATGCCCGTAGGGTACGCATAGGGTATAGATTTCCATGTAAAAAACCGGACCCGATTTATACCGGTTGTACCCGGTTTTTTAAAATACCCGGAAACCGGGTTTTCCGAATACTCAAAAAGTATATGTCAAGTGACGGGACTATTTAGCATTTTGATGTTGAGGAGGTCGGGAAAGAATGAGTAACTTTGTGATTTAAGAGGGGGTGCCATTTGACCACTTCGACAACCCAAGATTGATGCGTCTCATCCAAAGAATTCTATAACCGCGTTATAGTCATCTAAGTCGCACTACCCATGGACGTGATTGTATAAAAAGAATTCAATGCCCGGCAAACCCGGGTTTTTTAATACCCAATGTACCCGGTTTTTCCTAATACCCGTAATTGGGTATTGAAAAACAGGAACCGGGTATTGAAAAACCGAAACCGGGTATACCGGTATGGTTTTTTATGCTAGGAACCTGAACTGGAACCGGTCCCTTCAATACCCGGTCAAAGAAATACCCGACCCTACCTGGAACCGATTCTATACCCAAAACCGGATATTAAAAAAACCCAGTTTTTGCACCTTAGCCGGGAATGGGGAATGGGATTGGGCATTTGGGTCTTGGACACTTGGGTTTTGGGGAATGGGGTTGGGTTGAGTGCGTTTATTAAAATTTCGGTTCGGATTTAAACTTATGTAAAATTTATTTAAGGGTAACAAAAATATTATTTAAGGGTAACATAAATTTTTTAGGGGGTAACATTTTATAAAAAAAAACGTAAAAAAAGATTAAGAAATTCCATTTCGTCAGGATAATCGAGGGGTAACAAACGTCTCCATGCTTTTTAACCAGATTCGCTCTTGTACTCGGGACAATCTGTTTGTTGGCCGTTCAGAAAAAGTCTTTGCGTGTGACTTTAGGCTTATGACTAAGCCTGCACCATCAGACTATGGGGTGTGGTTCCCCTTCCCCCCTCCTTCCCCTTGTCCACATCAGCGCCACATCATTTTCCCCTTCTCCTCCCCCTTCTAGGGGAAATGGTTCCCCCCTTCTTTCCCCTTCCCCTCTCCTTTATTTTAATGTGTTTTATTGGGGAAAAAGACAAAATATATATATATATATATATATATATATATATATATATAGGATTGGGATCATTTGAGAACTCGATTGAGTTGCGAGAACTTAAGAACTCTTTTAAGCCAATCAAAATGTGACACATCTCCTATTTGTAGTATTTTGTAATATTTTAACAAAGGGGTAGTGAAGACATTTTACACTTGACTGCAAGGATTTTTTAGTAATTACATTACCCCTCCTGACACATCAGTCGACTTTTAAATACACTTTCTCTCTCTTTCTTTTTTTTTTGGGTTCAAACACAGACAATTTATACAATCTCCCCCTCTCTCTCTTGTTCTACTGCTCACCCATTTCTCTTACATCTCTCCCCCCAATTTTCGTTAGGGCTTTTTGAATTTGGCAATAATAATCTGTGGAAAAAGGGAAACAGAGCACCATATGGTTTTTCAAGTGACTTTCGAGATGGTAACGGGGTAAAATCGATGGTTTTGGTTGTTGGTTTTTATGGTGGTGACGGTGGTGAAGGGAGACGGTGTGGATGAAGGAGATCTCTATACTGTGTGATGTTGATGTTGCTCTCATCGTCTTCTCTTCCAAAGGAAAGCTTTCTAAGTACGCTACTCATGCTTCGTACGCTCCCTTCTTTCTCTATCTTTTTTTTCCCTAATTTGCTCCTTTTTTCTGCTTCTTCTTAGTTTATTTAATTACCTGTTTTATATGGATTTATGTTTATTTTATGCAAGAGAAGCCTTAACATACGTTATTTGAATGTGGATTAATTAGGGTTTATGGTTAGGTTATGAGTCCGTACACACTGTGATTAAACCAATTTTTATTTATTTTTGTGTCTCTCATACTATTTGGATTTAGTTTTTTTTTACAGCATATTAATTTGTTATACAATCGATTGATGATTTAATGATGTATGGAAATCGGATGTTTTTTAAGGTTATTGCTTATTTAATTCAACAAAAGATTGTATCTTTTGTTGTGGGAAGTAATTACAGCATATTAATTTGTTATACAATCGATTGATGATTTAATGATGTATGGAAATCGGATGTTTTTTAAGGTTATTGCTTATTTAATTCAACAAAAGATTGTATCTTTTGTTGTGGGAAGTAAATTAAATAAATTGCATTCTTTTTTTATTATCCATTAAGAATTCAGGGCATTCTGTGAATTAAAGCACTATCACTGCAATTCTTTCTATTTTATGCTTAAATTTGGATGAGTTTTCGAAACATTAAATAGAAAGAGTCGATGATACCGACCTAAATGTTGTTGATATATGATGGGTTTTGTCTTTTTTTTAACCCAAAAAAAAAACATAATAATAATTACACTAGTCTTTTACCAATAACTCTTACAAGTGGGAGGCGGGTAAACGGGTCACAAGTTGCGCCGCTACCCCCTTTTGAATAGAAAAACCTACTCTATTAAAAATAAAACTTAGGTCCTTCGTCGTTGGAGAGTTACTCTGCACCACCTTTTGAATTCAAATTGGGATGTTGAAATATTTTATTAATTTTTGTATTTTTCATGTTAATAAGTTTGCTGATCATTTCCAGTATAATGTTTGTATTTTTCTTGTTCAAAGATTAGAACCCAACATGGGTTTTGAATATTGTAGCTTATGTGATATGGGTTTGGTTTCTTTCAATGAGAGTGCTGAATTAGATCTAAATTTTGATGAATTTGCGTAGATTTTAAAGGATTTGAAATTAAATGGAGAGTATCTTTCAGTTGGAGATTGGAGATGATGAAGATGAGTTTAGAAGTTGTTTTGGAGATGAGGATGAATTGGAAGAGATTTGGAAGAATGGTCATGATGCAGTTGATAATTACATTCAGTTATTAAATCATATGGTGAGTCAGTTCTTTGTTGATTCTTATATGTATGATTATTACATTCAGTTAGTAAATCATATGCATGGTGGCTCAACCTTTTTGCGGCATTCCAAAGTCGTGGCCCAATTCCGTAATAGAGAATAGTTTTTGTTGAGGACACATTTTTTATACGATTTCTAATAGGAACAAAATCACTTAAATTAAAGTTTGAAGTTCAGTATGTGTCAAAATTATAAGTAGGTCATGGTTTTATCCTCTCGTTTTTACACTGGTGTAAATCTACCATACACAACTTCTACAAAAATTACATTGGTGTAAACGCAGTCATTCATTCATCTACCATAAGTAGGTCATGGTTTTATCCTCTCGTTTTTACACTAGTGTAAATCTACCATACACAACTTCTACAAAAATTACATTGGTGTAAACGTAGTCGTTCATTCATCTACCATAAGTAGGTCATGGTTTTATCCTCTCGTTTTTACACTGGTGTAAATCTACCATACACAACTTCTACAAAAATTACATTGGTGTAAACGCAGTCGTTCATTCATCTACCATAAGTAGGTCATGGTTTTATCCTCTCGTTTTTACACTAGTGTAAATCTACCACACACAACTTCTACAAAAATTACATTGGTGTAAACGCAGTCGTTCAAAATATTAAGTAGGTCATGGTTTTATCCTCTCGTTTTTACACTAGTGTAAATCTACCATACACAACTTCTACAAAAATTACTATTGAAACATGTATCCTCTTTTTATTATCTCCGTATATTGTAAACTGTTACAAGAATGGTATAAAAGACTAAATGATATTATTACTGAAAAGAAACTACAAAACTCTTTACAACCACTTAACAGATTACACAGCTCTCAATCAGATCATCAACACGATGAGTTGATGATCTGATATTCTCTCACACTAGACTACAAAGAGAACTAAACAAAAGACAAAAGTATAAGAACTCAGAACTAATGAGAGATTACAGAGGAAACCCTAAGTGATAAAGAGACGACGACTAAACTCGTAAACAGACGAGATGACTTCTATTTATAATAGCTGATATAGGTTCGGGAGAAAGCACACCCGAACCTATAATACTCGTTGGATCTTCACAAACAAACACACTTAGGTTTAATCTTGACCCTTGGATTATAACACCCGGATCGCCAAATAGGATCAGCAATAGCTTCCTCACCCACTTGCAACTGGACCGGATCAACTGGTCTTGGGCTTAATCACACGAACTGGACCACTTCTCCTGATGGGCTTCTACCTCGAACAGCATCAAATAATCAGCCCAACCTGCACAAGATTCTTATGCAATATATTAAAGGAAAAGTCTAATAACATTTTGAATAATAAGTTTGCTAGTAATATCATAGGATATAATTTTAACACCCCCCCACAAACTTATTATCCAAAAAAGATCAAACAGTTGTAACTATACTGCAAATGGGTCAAACAGTTGTAGCTTTTCACATGCTACTGAATGAGAATTAGCAAATAACCCTTTTGTAAAAACATCAGCTGTTTGACTCTTTGAATCAACCCAAAAAGTTTAATCAAACCTTTAGTTATCTGTTCTCTAAGGAAAAACAAATCAAGCTCAAAATGCTTGGTTTTTTTCATGAAAAACAGGATTTGCTGCTATTGACAAAGCAGCATTATTATCACAAAAAATACTCACAGGTAAACAAACCTCAACACCCAACTCAAACAACAAGTTTTTAAGCCACATAACCTCACAAGTGGCAGAACACATGGCCCTAAACTCAGCCTCAGCTGATGATCTGGACACAGTTGATTGTTTCTTACTTTTTCCAGGAAACTAAACAGTTTCCTAAAAAAACACAGAAACCAGTAACAGATTTTCTAGTAGTAATACACTTTGCCCAGTCAGAATCAGAATAGGCAACTAAGTTAAGAGAATCTGTCTTTTTAAACAACAATCCCCTACCTGGAGATAATTTCAAATATCTCAACAGTTTAAAGGCAATTTTTAAATGGCCTTTAGTAGGGGCATGCATAAACTGACTAAGAAAATGTACAGCATATGATATGTCTGGTCTTGTATGAGACAGATATATCAATTTACCAATTAATTGTTGGTATCCTGTTACACTTTCTAAGTTAGACTCATCTCTCTTTAACAATGTCACCAAGGTATGATTCTGATCTATAGGAACATTAACAGGTTTTGCACCCTATCATGCCATACTCTGTTAATAAGTCAGTACAGTATTTCCTTTGTGACAGGCATATTCCATCATTATTTCTAATGACTTCAATACCTAGAAAATACTGCAACTTTCCAAGATCTTTTATTAAGAACTTAGTTTTTAAGAATTCTTTAACCTTGGAAACCTCACTAACACAACTACCAGTTATAACTATGTCATCAACATAAACCAGTAAAACAGTAAACACCCCATTTTCATTTTTAATAAACAATGAATAGTCACATTTACTTTGTTGGAAACCAAATTCAAACAAAGCATTTAATAACTTTTCATTCCACATCCTAGGTGCCTGTTTTAGACCATATAAAGAACTTGTTGAGTTTACAACTTTATGCTCATTTCCAGACTGATATCCCTCTGGTAAATGACATATACACATCTCTCTAAGATCTCCATAGAGAAATGCATTGTTAATGTCAAGTTGATAGTATTCCCAGTTATTATAAAACAGCTAAAGTGAGAACACATCTAACAGTAACTAACTTGACAACAGGAGAAAAGGTCTCCTCAAAATCAATACCTATTTTTTGACTATAACCTTTAGCAACAAGCCATGCCTTAAATCTTTCAATTTCACCACTAGACTTATACTTAATTTTTGTAGACCCATTTTACATCCTACAATATTCTTATTTTTAGGAAGATCTACAAGAGTCCAAGTGTTATTCCTATGTAATGCTTCTAACTCATTATTCATAGCTTGAACCCAGTTGGAATCAGTACAAGCTTCCTTGTAGCTTCCTGGGTTCATAACTCTTATTTAATGTAAAAGCAAAACATTTAGATTCTATTGAAAGATTAGAAGACTTAACTACATTTTCCAAACCATATTTGACCTTTCCCTCTACTACAAAGTCATTAAATCTTTTTGGTAAAGCAGAAAAGTTCTAGATGATTTTCTTAAAACAGAAACAGATTCAGAAGTATCACCCTCAGATTCTTTGTTATTATCATCTACAGTATTCAACATACCCTGCCCTATCCAGAACTGTCTCCCTGATTATGAGACTGATCAGTCTCTTTATTTAGGTTTGACTGTTCTGATTGCAGAGACCTATGTGTTCCTGTTTCTTTCTTACCTTTTACCCCCCCCTTTCATCATTGGGATCCTGTACTTCAAAAACATTTTCAGAATCTGTGTTTTCATACATATCAAAAAAGTTTAACTGGTTTAACTTCTGTGTGTTCATTTGAATCAAATTTTTCAAAAATAGTTTTTTTTCTTTAAAAGGAAAAATATCTTATAAAATTTTACATCTCTTTGAAAAAAATAAAGTTTTAGTATCAAACTATAAACTTTATAACCCTTTTTTTTCAAAAGATAACTATGAACACACATTTCTCAGCTCTACAATTAAATTTATCATTTTCATTTAGTATAGTACAAAACACAGAAACCCCAAACATTTTTAATTGACTTAGGAGGGTTTTAAAACCAAAGATTAACTCATAAGGTTTTTTTCCTTGTAGCAGCAGAAGAGGGAGTCCTATTAATCAGATAAGAAGCAGTTAATATACAC
>JAUTDX010005797.1:0-36646 GCA_030844895.1 Ambrosia x helenae
GAAAATACGAACAGGAAGAGCCTTAAGGTTACATCAACCTTCCCATGGTTTCTGACAGCAACCGTAGCGGTACGAGAGGCGTGTCTCTTCAATTTTGATGACCATGATCTTATCTGTGTCTCTGTGGTGGCTGCTTGTGGAGGAGCCGTGATCTCGATTGATGCCATGGCTATTGGGAATGAAGTAGAGAGCAGCTAATTGAAATTGAAGCTGAAGCTGAAGCTCTCTGACTGTGGCTTGGATAATTGGATATTCGACTGCATTCTGATTTATATAAATCATCTTTGTTTGTTAAACTTTTTCTAAGGGTTTAGTTAGTTGTCTAATATTGTTATTTTTAGTTGTCAGTTACACCACTGAAAATTTAAGTTTTATATCAGCCTATGGCACTAGTAAGAAAACCCGCGCGTTGTTGCGGGGAGCGATGATATATAGTGTATATAGTTTATCGACCCTCTCTTGCAGTGGTGTCATTGTGAATTTACGTACTTCATCCGAGCCTTAAAAATTATGCCACTTAGATCTTCTAAATTGATCATATAAATATTATAACGCCGCATGGGTTAACAATTTTTAAGTTTTAAATGGATTATTATTGAGCTCTCAACTTTAAGTATTAATTGGGTTTTCTATTTAAAAGAGAAAACACTTAATCAATAATATTTTATGAGTTTATACTTTATAGCAAAAGACGGCTATATATCTTATATGCGTCTTGTTTTTTAATTAATTTTTTTTTTTTTTTTTGAAAGGCAAATTTCACTCCTTATGGGACTTGAACCCATGACCTCCCCCTTGGGTGTTCCTAGAAGCTTTGCTTCTACCATTGGGCCACCAACCCCATTTTTTTTAATTAATTAATCTACGGACATAGATAGTTTCCACAAGTTCCAATAGTCACTATGCACACAAATTACAAAGAATTTAATTCCAAATTGTAAAATGTTTAGGAACACAAAGTTATTTTTTGCCCCCTTTCAATAAATAAATTTAATATCATTGGATGTACAAATGGATTTTGCTATGAGGGGTACTACTAAAAAGTTTTATATGAAATTTGGGTGTGAAGCAAGAAACGCTTCACATCCCACCTTAAAATTAGGTAATTTACAATGAAGAAAACTTACGATATAAACAATGTTAACCAAATTCCCGATTTCATGAGGAATAGGTCCAGATATCTGGTTCATCCCCAAATCTAAAATTTTCAGGTTCTTTAGTGTTTCAGTTTTCTAGTATTGAACCAATGAGTTTTTTTGCAATGTAAAATCCTACAAGCAAAACCATTTGTAATTAAATATTCAATTTTCATTAGGTTCTTTAAGGTGAGATAAGATGTTTAAAGGAAACATACAACTCTTGTAAGGAAGCAAGCTGAAATAATTCACGAGCAATAAATCATGTTATAGATGAGTGAGAAATGTTCTCGTAGAAACAAAAAACACACACAACAAAAGAAAAACATATTAGATTCATTACTTAATTAATACTGAACCATATAATTTGATGTACCAACTCTCATCTCGGCGAGATAGGTTTCCACATAATCATTCCAAATAGTGATATCTCACGTATGAAGAGGAATCGGCTCTTCCAAGGAAGATGATAAGTGAAGTGTAGGAGACTACAATGTATTAGTATAGGAAAATAATGGAGTCTGGAAGGTTAAGAGTGAGAAGAGTAAATTGCATTGAAGTTTCTATAATAACTAAAAATGGTAATTTCATGTGTTAGGAATTTTTATGATCCATCATCTTCAATTCACTTAAAAATCTACTTACTTTGGTTTATTAATCATTAAAATTGATGTGGGCTTTAATGGGGGTTTTAATACGTGGGTATTAATAATATAAGTTACATGGTGGAAAAGATCTTTGCTATGTAGTACACACATATACAATGTGCATAAATGTTATACATAAGGGTAAAAGGGAAGGAAATGACAAAAATATAGAGATTTGTAAAGAGACTTTTCATATGTCATCTTAAAATTTGATGTGAAATTACCTTTAAGGACATCTAGAATGTATTATATAGTATTATAGATTATAGATATATAAACATACTAGATTATATATGGGGAGTGTCCAAGGATTGACAAATCTAATATGACACATCAACATTTACATATGAAATAGACTAATGCACTTCACATTTACATGCAGAAAAGTTTCGGGTAGCACCTAACCTAAAACAATTAACAATGTATAACTTCAATGTTAACACTTAACCTAAAATAGTGTATAACTCCATTGTTAATAATTAACCTTAAACAATGTATAATTCTAATGTTAACATCTAACCTAAAACAATGTATACCTCGGGAGCTTCCAGGGATAGACAGATTCTAGTTCAAATATTAGGATTTAAGATCTCTAATGTATGCATTTTTATTTCTATCTTAATAAATCTAACAAAAACTCTAAAACTCACAATCTTCCATAGTTGTCAATACTTTTCTACACCTACTGTCAATCCTCTACAACTAACAAACTATAAAAAACTTCTAAATCAAAACCATCATGAACCAACAAACTATAAAAAACTTCTAATTCAAACTACATAAGCATAATCACATCTCTCCAATCCCTCGCACTCAATCACTGCATATCCATAGTATTCTGATTAGTAATAACTACTATATTCTTTAACCTAAAACCTAATCACTAATCTGCTAAACAATCACTTAAGTAAGCTGCAACTATTTAAAAGTCATCACATCTAACAAAAACACCAAAGGAGTCCCAAAAAAAAACTAATTCAAACCTTATACCTTATATCCTCTTAAAAAATAAGATTTGGAAGACTGGAATTGGTATAAGCACACCAATTTCGGTTATGGACAAATTCTGGGACCAAGATTCGAGGGTAAATAGTAAGAGTCAGAGTTCAAGCCATTGTATCTAAAGATGATTCCAATTGGGCTGTGTTTCAACTCAATTGAGTCGAATAGGCAAAATAGGAAATAGTTAATAATTGGTCAATTTGGGTTTGTATTTCGCCTTATGTAGCCATGAGCATCTTGTTTAAAGTTTGAATACTAACAAAAACCATGTGCATCATACCATCTTTATCTAAGGTGTTAATCTGTGAAAAAATGTAGACGCAAACTAAGCTCATTACATACAACAGGCTTCACGACATTATAAGTATAATCTATATACATATGAATTTAGAAGTTAAAGAATCTTGCTTCGAAACGTTGGATGGAATGAAACAAACAATACAATGGAATGGGTACTTGCCTTTCCGAATATACAAACAAGGGCATCTAAAATTTGCAATATTACATGCTTAAATCTAAAATAAATAAATAAATAAGCCCCCTAACCTGTAACATCAAGATACACATATTTCATGCACGAATATGATATTTTGATGAGAGCCTGTAAATTTCAGCTTCAAGCCAATAAATTGCTCTTGAAAACCGAGCATCGGTTATAAATCCTTCTAAAAGTTACATATAAATCCATAGAGACAAATAATATATGCATTCGACGAAAAACATAAGTTCAATTTCCTCACTACGCCAATAACCAGGCGCGCTTTCAAGCTCTAACATATGCATATATCTTATTTTATGATGTGTGTGGTGGTAGATTAACTTGAATGAGTATTTGAGCACTAACCACATCCTCATTCAGGGAAACAAACACATGTAAGGTAAAAAACATACATGACTTGAGGCTACATATAATCTACCAACAGTCTCATGAGATAATAAATTTTTTTAGCAATCAAGGAAAACAAAACCTAGAACAACATAACCTATTCCTAAGGGTCCTAATAGGTAATAATCGACACACAAATAATAAATAACTTAAAACTCGTTCATAACGTAAACAATATAGCATAAAAACGATAAATAAAACAATAAGGAGAAGATTGAGACGATTACTCGCATAAAGATGCAGAGTAAAAAGTTATTATTGTTATTATTATTATATATATTATATATATATATAAACATATATAGTGTTGGGAATTTAGTGAAAATGGGTTTTCCACTAAATATTTATTGACAGAAATAATTGTATAGTATATATATAATTAATTCTAGTTTTGTGTTTTACACATGAGAGCATAACAACGGATCAAACACGTTTAAAATGGAACTAAAATGAATGAGATATTATAAATACTACAAGAGTGCTTGTTGAAGTACCCGCCGAAGACACGTTTTGAATCAAGTTTGGTGCATAAAAAATGTATTTTTATATTTATTTGAGAAACTGAATTTCAATAATGTCAACTTTGACATTTTGGTCGAGGTTAATCCTAACTCAGAATATGTTTACATGTAATCCCGACTTTGAACGTGTTTTTCCTTGTTATATGTTTTTCCTTCGGTGATCTCATACTAACTGAAAGTTATCCTTGTTAGTTTTTTTTTGAAGACTGTTATTATTGGTATAAGATCATTGAAGGAAAATATGTTCAAAGTTAGAATTGTCTGTAGACATTTCCTAAGTTGGGATTAATCCCGACCAATAGGTCAAAGTTGAGATTATTATAATCTAATATCCCAATTTATTTTCATGTAGTTTCGTAACCGGTATTGTGACTATTATATTTTCTAAAAATGACGAGAGTACGTTATTATGTATTTTATTATTATTTTAATAAAAATGATCAATTGTTACTTAATTAATGATTTTATAGGATCCGGATTATTTGAGAACTACTCTGAGTTGCGAGAACCATAGAACTCACTTTATAACCACATACTTATTTTAATTAAAAATGAATATGAAGTCCAGAATTAAACAACAATAAAATAATGAATAAAATATTAATATACTTATACGGGTAAAAATCCCTTACACCGGTGTAATTTGGCGTAAATTAATGTATTTTTTAAATTTTTTTTACAGCGGGTTTATGTGTTTTTACACCAATGTGCAAAAAAAAAAACTCGCGTTTTACGTCGAGTTTGCGTGAGTTCTCACAACTCATCGAGTTCTCAACGGATCTTAACCCCCTGATTTTATATATAGAGACATACATGTTTGAACTAATAATAACCCTTCCAATAATATTTTGCTGAACTTTCACTATCAACCCCATTTCAAATTTCGTTTATTTATGCATATTTCTTCTTATCATGTCAACGTGCGAATTCATGTGGATATTTAAAAATTATTGTAACATCTTGAACTACATAGATATATTCTCTACTTTACCCGCAATTCCAACTTGGGCTTCTGATTATCGCAATTCACTATGTTCTCCGTCCATTATTTTCAATAGACAATGTAAGATTATTGTCTAACTAGCTTTATACAAAGTCCCTTTATCTTTTGTTAAAACCTGAGTTGTCATTTTCTAGTTAACAAAAAGACAAAGTTTGGTGTGAAAGTAAGAAACAACTATTGGAGATTTACAACTTATATTGGCGTATTGCTCTAATTTGATGTGGCGGATTGTGGCAGCTTGTGGGTTTGCGAATGGTTGTGACTGCGGTCATGGGTGGAAATTGATTTGTAGCTCTATGCAAAGCTCCAAAACCCCTAAAATCATTAGATTGTATGTATAAGGTTTGTACTAAACGTATCTATGTTAACAGCACATCACTTCCTTTTTGTACTTAACATGTCTGTATACAAAAGGCCTCACGTTTATCACCGTATGAGCCTAAATTACCACATGAATTAGTTGTACCAGACTACCTGTATTACATAACCTTAAGTATTTTAAAGTGCAATATAGTAGCTTAAACATCCCATGTAAAATCTCATAGCTATCTTAATACAATATTCTAGCGTGCTAGGATTGTACCAAAAAAAATGGAAAAGGGACTCAAATTTATACATTGCTATAGGTCTCAAAATGGTTGAGCTGCACTTGGTCATATCAATGAAACATCAAACAAGTAATATTTATAGCACATCCTGTCTCTTACCATTTTTGTTTTTCAACAGATTCACATAAGGCAATAGAACAGGTCAAGTAAAGCTGATATGCAAGCGAGCATGAATGTTTCTAATATCATGGTCAACCAAAATCATGCCAAGTATCGGAACATGCTTGGGTTCTCCTTGTCTCTTTCAAGATACTCACGAGTTATTAGATCTTCAATCCTCTTCTTTACCACTTTCAGATCAGGCTGCAATGTTCATGACTCGTCAATTACAGATTAATGTACAGAAGACTAAGAAAAACATGCTATAGATGGCCAAACCTAGAGGTAGCAATTCCAATTTATTTAGGAACGGGTCAATTCATGTTATGTTTCACCTCTTAACGGATAAAACAAAAAAAAATGAAATGAAAATAGCTTAAAAGAAAACTGGTCAAAGTCTTCTGCTAAAAGAGTACATTTAATGAATTAAGTCACATAAATTAATTCATTCGAAAGTAGATTATTTTTTAACAATAGAAAATTTTCTAATCATATTTGGCGCATTGATTACTAGTAATACGCTTAAAATCTTTGGTTTAGGTTGTCTCAATCTGACCCATTCAACAAAATTTACTCATGTTGACCCATCACCTAGGCTGCAAAAATGCCACTTATAGCCAACATACACCTACGAATTAAAATCGTTTTTAGGAATATTGAATTTGAGATTTGTAATATGGCTTTATCTTTGTAAAAACACTAGTACTAATTTTCAATTTGAAGCTTGTTTGTTAAGCTTTTCACACCAAACATATCCATTTTTTTCTTCTTTTTTTTTTGTATTTTGAGGGCGAAAATAAATTTACCATAAACATGCTGCCTAACTTTTCAGCGCACTCCATAACCAACTGCTGGTATCCCAACACTTTCCTGCTTTTCATAATTCGCACAATTGAAGCATCAATTGCATGCCGCCTATCCTTATCAACATCCTCAATAACCTTCTTCCTCTCATCCACAGGAGGAAGAGGAATCTAAATTAAAAAAAAAATCAAACTATAATATGATCATAAGATATATAAAAGTAACAATGCTTAAATACCTTGATCCTCCTCATCTTATCTGTGAACTTTGAGTTGAATTCAAATATATCAGTAGGAGAGATTGTTTTAGTGTTTGGCTCCTTTATAAGAATTTTATATTTCCCACATGACAAAGAGTGGAGTAGCCTAACGACAATGTCATTTGACAAGTTCAACTGACTCATAATTTCTTGGTAACTCAATCGGTCTGATGAGTTGAACAATAGTAGTGCAGAAGCCTGCATCAGTCAAAAATATAATCAAAAGATCAACTTACACATAAACCAACTCCTTATTTAAGTTGATAGAAATGCACACCTGGTAGGTTGTAACAATGAGCTCCACAGTTTTTGGATCAAACTTTCCGTTTATGTTGCAGGTACCCAGTGAATATATCCAAGATAATTTCCTATGCTTTGTTTTAGTTTGATAAAACTCTCTGAAAACTTCAACACACTTCACCTAAAGGAAAACCAAGAACAATGTAAACACATTACGGAACAACAAAACAAAAACTCATATCTTTGTTTCTCATAAAAATGAAGTCAATGGTGGTTGTACCATTTCTGCTGGTAGATTTAAGTCAATAGATTTGTAACTTGGCCAAAAGCTAGTAGTCAACACAGTGACGGTCAAGTCAACCCCGAGGCTAGCATTTGAAGTATGGCTCAAGTACTCCTTAAAGTGGGATTGGTTATCTTTTGCCAATGCTAAATCAGTATACTGAAAATCAGCCACAAAAGATAGATTACAATTCTGTAATGCAGGTATTGCAAAACATTCGAATTCAACCCATTTACTTAAAACATGCAAAATCGGTTGAACAAATTAAGCGGGTCCGAAGTTGCCTAAGTGTAATTTGTATTCAAAACTTTATAATGCATCTGAAGTAAAAACAATTTCTAATCATATTTGAGACACTTGACTATTATAAAAAGTGTAAGAAACAAAAGGATTCCAAGTCAACCTAACCTACCTAGTTACCACCTCAATAAAATATGAATATGGCTAATTACTAATGCAAACTTACCATTCCCTCTATCTTTGATGTGAACGGACTGCCAAATTGCTGTTTCATCTTTGTCAGAAGACTTCTCTTGTGCTCATCATTGGCACTCTTGTCAAACAAAAGCCGCCTAGCAAGTTTTATCCTAGTAGTAGAATACATTGTCAGTACAATTGCCAATTTCGAACCATCTGCTTATCTATGTGTTGGTTCCAATTAAGAGGAAAAGCAAAGCAATTACCTTATATGGACCATATTAATGTACTTTAAAATCTTAAAACCTACTAAATCATTTCACTAAAAACATATATTAACAATGAAAAATACAACTGTTGTTGAGGAGATCACCAATGCCAATGGCGATTTCGCGTTTTCTGTTAATTGATGGTGTGACATGCCAATTTTCTCGCTTTTCTAGGAGAGATCGTATTAGACACAAATGTAATTGTGTGTTAATGTAGGGTTAGGAGTGTAACATTGTGGTCTATATATACCACACTTATTGTAACCCCATTTATCCAATCAAATAGAATCATCCTTACAAAGTCTAATTGATCATCTTGCCAATGGCTATTTCTCGCTTTCTATGAGAGATTCTCATTGCCACTGGCGAGTTCTCGCTTTTCTAGGCAACCTCGTACTTCTCCCTAACCACTAATCTGACTAAGCTGTTGATGATGGAGAAGTCGCCATTGCCAATGGCTATGAACCCCATTGCGAATGTTTGTTAACTCTTTACCTCTTGTGACGAATGTATTTGTGGGCACCAAACAAAAAAGAAATACCCTTTCTGACTGGACTACTCATTTTTCCATCTCTAGTTATCAGAAAGTAAAAATGACATTATTATACCAAGAACCATGTAAAGGTTAAAGTTCATCACAACCTAAACAGTTTTACCTATAAAATTCAGCAAATAGATCTTTATCACTAATGACGGCAAGCTGCCTCACAACCTGCAAATTGGATTAAAAACTTAAACTCCAGCCTGTAGTCCTATATACCGCCTCTATAAAAAGGATGCCATCGGTAACAATAAAAATACCTTCTCAAATGTATCTTCAACCGCTTCATCACTCAATTTATCACATCCACCTTTCTTAAGAATATTATCACAAAACGTAGCAAGTACCTCTGCACTTGAACTTCCAGCAAAGACCTTACTGCAGAAAGTTTCAAATGTTTCTCCAAGTGCCTACACATGAATTTGAAAACAAAAAACAGTACGAAAATGTAAAATCATATTAATGGTCTATCAATGAATAACTAACATACATACCTTGTGAAAGACGACACAGTTATTTACACATGCCAAGTACTTATCCTGGTGCTCAAACGCTTTTCTAACAAAAACCTGAACACACACGCAGCAGTATGCGCATAAGTTTCTGCTCATAAATAAATTATCATGCTTACTAAATTCTGAAAATTCCATATTATCCTGATCACTCGTACTTGCAAGGCAACCTCGTCTCTCTTTTCAGGCTGCAAAGAACCACACAGCGAATTCAATGCTTAAAGAATATGCTTTGAAAAGATTGTGAATTAAAATGGTTAGTATCTACAAACCCTCGTGTTACTTGCAGCATCTTATGCTTGTTTAACTAAAGTTCTACCTTCAGCAGTGACATGCTGTATAACATAGGGATTATACATCAACAAGATTGAAAACGAACATAAGAAAGAAAGAAATTTTTGTCCAATATTACAAACCTGCTTAAACATACTAGATACAAGATCTAGTCCCCGTGGTATCTTTGAAAAAAGTCTGCACATCCTTGATAAATCAACTGCCTAGACAAGCAAATGGTGAGAACTACAATACGGATGTAACCACCATCTTTTCTTAAATAAAAAATAATCATTAAGCATACCTTGCCATCCCTGAGCAATGCATGAAAACCAGAGTGTTCGTTCTCAAGCAATTGAGTTGCATAGACAGACAACAACTCATGTTGAACTTTCTACACACAACCAATCGGGGATATACACATTATATAACCATCAAAGTATATTAGGTAAAACTTAAAAAATCTTATGAAAAGAAAAAAAAACCTCAAGCAGCTTTTGCTCACTGCTGCATGAAGATAAATTAAAGCACTATCCTTTTCTCTTTTCAAACACTCCTCTGCCTGAAATTCCAAATAAATAGGTGCTTACATTTCAGAAAATAAGATGTTGAAATTATAAGTTCATTTTCAAGATCAAATAAGAAGTTTACTTTGATCATATAATCTGGACAAGAATCTTCTAAGATCCAGTTTGAAGCCTTGCGTGAATAATACGCCGTCGTATCTTTCAGCATGCATACTTCAAAATCATTCACATAGTACTCCATTCCTATCTCAACAAATACATCCAGAACCTTCTTCAGCAAAGCTTGATCAATCTGCTCGCCTTCACGCTCTTGATCAATCTGGTTACAAAATTATCAATAAATATCCCAATTGTAAACTAACAAAACAGGTCTGCAGAGAAATCAATGGTTTAATGCATACCAGAGATATTACTGCATCTATCACCTTCCCTTTCACCTTTCCGTACACCTAACACCGTATCCAACAGAGAATCAACACAATATCTCATGAAATTAACAAAAAACAAATAGAAGGATCCATATCACGCAAACATTTAAAGAATGTTGAATACAATTTCACAAAAATACCAGATCACAGAAACAAGCAAGTCCAACTTCATTCAGTGGCCGAAGAGAGTAGCGGATGATAAAGTAGCGATCAAGGTAGTGGAAAAATCGTGAAAGCCACAGAACCATGACTTTATGATTTGACCAGCTTCTCACAAACTCCTTGAGCATGAACTCATCGTGTTTCTCTCTTAAGGAAGGTAATACCTGCATAAGAAAAGTAATACACCATTAACAACAATAATTGACAAACATATTATATATGTGTGGTTGTATATATATATAGCATATATAGGTATATAAAATCATTTAAAAACATAGAATAAAGATAAGCAAGAAGAATCATAGTGGTAATTAAAAACAAACCAATCCTAAATATATATACCCCATGCATCGATCTACAGCTAATTATGATAAAACTAACATCACTGTGCAGCATGCACGTGTACACTTCGAAAAATAGATAGGCAGTTTACCATTGAAGTAACGTATTCTTCAATAGTCTCGCGATACTTGTCATACAACTGTTGAGAGTAATCATGTGGCGGTTTCTGTGTGCACATGTTGTATACGATTCTGAAACAAGTTAAAAGAAATCATACAACATATAACCTAATAAAGTAACTAGGAAATCAATCACAAGAACAATAAAAGTGAGATTAGATACTGGTAGAACTCCATGTACTCTTGCGAGCTGAATGGTGCCTCAGGAATGTCTTCTAGAATGTTCTTTAACTTTGTTATGCCTTTCTGCATCAATCCCCATCCTTCTTCTAAGTTAATCAGTCCTCGCTTGTTCATGCTGATTCGGCAGTTTCTTTGATGATGCAAAGGTATTACTTACTTACACAACAACCAACTAGCGGTTATTAACTGTTTTACAGTGAATCCGGAACCTAAAAGATGTTCTAACGTGCGGAATGTGCTATGCGTATCAATCCAACTGTTACATTCATAAGAAAACAGAGACGTAACACGAGCGACAGTTCTTGTCACGAGAAAAATCCCAAAATTAACAGATGACCAAAAAGTTACATCAAAATAAACATTAAATTTTCTGATTCCTGAAAATGAGCAGTGAGTGCGACACATTACGGCTTTTCGCACTCCCATACAAAATGTTTGGGCGAAAACGCATTAACCGACACAATTGATTATTACCTTGTTCATGGATGTAAACTACAAAGGGAAATTAAAATCTAATAAACCTCATTAAATTGTGGTAATCAGTCATCATCTACTAAACGATGACTGAAACTACAAATTTGTATGTGAAATTAAAAAAAAAAAAACTGATTATCTGCGTTTTTAAAACGCAATCCAAACACTAAAAACTGATTATCTACGTTTTCAAAACGCAATAATCTAAAAATCAGATTCAAAACGCAATCCCAAACACCCTCTAAATAATAGTTACCTTCAATCTAGGGTTCAAATAGGGCGGTCAAAGCAGCAATTCAAGTTCTGTTCTTATTACCAACTGACTGTATTATATATTAATATTAAACGTTTTTTATTTATCTGTAGTTAACAAACTATTTACACTTCCAGTCCCTATACATTTGACGATTGGTATTTAAGGATCTAACTATTTAGTAATAATACCTCCCATCAAGGACATTTTTGTGGCATGCGTAGTGGGTAGGGTTTCAAACGAACCAATTGTTTAGTGAACACTTTGTGAACCGTTTGCTAGGAAGTTCTTTTGTTTTCATTCGTTTAATAAATGAATGAACATAGACAAAAGCCGTGTTCGTTCATTTATCTTCGTGAACGTTCGGTAACGTGTTTGTTTGTGTTTGATAGTTCATTAGTGTTTTTAAGTCTCATATTTTATTTAAATACTTCAAAATTCCCACTAATAAACTATTTTATAAATATTAGTGTATTATATATTGCATACCTTTTAATATATGTTCATGAACGATTGTTTGTGTTTATTTGCTTCATTGTGCTTCATTTGCATCATAAATGTGTGTTTGTATTTGTTACATACACCATTATTTCTTTAACAAATGAACACGAACAAAGTCATGTTTGATTCGTTTGCAACCCTAGTGATATAGGGATCTCAGTGTCCTTGTTATAAATTACAAAGCATATTTATAGTCATTTGTGTAATTGATAGTTGTGTATAGGGTTATGAAACGTCCTGTTGTTCCATTCGCATTGGATCGATAACTCTGTAATCACTAGTAACATTAATTCAGCAAGTTTAACATACAATGTTGATTTTGTTCTGTAAGTTTGTGTCTGATTTTAACAATCGGTATCAAAGCGATAAGAATATTCCAAGGAACCAGGTTCAATTAATCAAGGGAGGAATAAAGGATGATTCCTTAATAAGATTGCAATTAAGATAGAATAAACAACGATCATATTTGTAGCAAAGTGGTTGAGTCGCACTTAACGATATCAATGTAACAACTAGTATTTATAGCAAATCCAGTCCGTCAACTTTTACTTTTTCAACAGATTCGCATAACATATCGTTAACACAAGCACTAGAACATGTCAAGTAAAGCTGATACGCAACTGAACACAGTATTTTTCTAATCTGTGAACTCTAGCACCGGCCAGAATCATGCCAAGTATCGAAACATGTTTGGGTTCTCCTTGTCTCTTTCAAGATACTCACGAGTTATCAGAACTTCAATCCTCTTCTTTATTGATCTTACATCAGGCTGCATATGTTAATGACTCATCAGTTACAGATTTATGTAGAGAAAAATGTCTAAAAATGGCCAAACCTTAAAGGTAGCAATTACAATCCATTAACTTAGAACGAATAGTTCATGTTATGTTTCACCTCTTAACGGGTCAAGAAATTGAAAATAGCTTAAAAGAAAACACGTTGAAAGTCCTCACTAAAAGAGCACTTTTAATGCATAGAATCTCCTAAAGCAATTTATTTAAAATGCTCGAGTTTTTTTTTAAATAACAAACGTTTTTCTAATCATATTTAAAGCATTGATTGCTTGTACTAAACTTAAATATTTAGACAAATTTTTTGACCCGCCCATATCAACATATACAAAAAATTACTCATTTTGACCTATTACCAAACTCGCAAAATTTGCCACCATGCAATTATGAATGCAAATTAAAAAAAAAATTCTAATCTTTCGTGGACCAGTCCTTAAAACACTGTTACATGTGGGAATTCTCCCTAGAATTATTTTGAATTTCAAGTTGCTATTTTGTTTTGTGCCATGTTACAGTTTTAAGTTGTTCAGATGTAATTTGAGTATGTTTAACGACGAATTAATTGAGTAGTTAAATGAAGTTTTGTAAAGGTTAAAGAGATGAACTTAAAATTTGAAAGTAACTTGACTATTGTGTCGAGAAATGTAGACCTATGAGACTAAACCAACGATTGGTCTGTTGTGGTTCCAACAATTAATCGTTGGCCAAAGAAAATAGGAAGAACACTAGAAAGAAATTTAGAGAGATTCTTAGACTTAATACTTTCATTCCTTTTCTTCATAGCATCAACCAAACTCCTATTTATTGGCTTACAGCCTTACATACGGAAAAAAACTAAATGAACTAAGATCTATTGCCACTAACTCATTACTACTATGAAACTAGAGAAAATAAAAGAAACAAATCAAAGAAGCAATAAACACATTCTAGTCATGGAGATGTGCAAAACAATTAAATCAAGTAAATGCCCCACGTATACTTCCTAGTCATGGAGACGTGCATGGAATGTGGCTTGGTAAGTCACGTAAGGATTGTAAGACATCACGGTTATAGGAGTTCTAAGAGGCAAGGAGTTTACAGTAAGGATTGTAAATCTGACAGATGGTTGATTGAGCTCAAGTGAATTTTAGTGCTTATCCCTTTTGCTATTTTTGCACTACGCTACATGCTTAGGAGATGTTTTGTTATAGGTTGTTTATGAAAGCTAAACATTTTAAAGAACTTACAGGATGTAGAGGACCTTTTTGATAGTGCTTTAAATTTGATGATTGAATTAGCATGTTGTTTAAACATGAGACTGTTTGTAAGAACTCACTAGCGCAAGCTGGCCTATTTTAAGAACTCAATCTGCTAAAGTTTTACACCAGATATATCTTATTATTTGCATTTTGAGAGAAAAGAGTATTACCCGAACATGCTGCTTAACTGTTCAATACACTCCATTAGCAACTGCTGGTATCCCAACACTTTCCTGCTTTTCATGATTCGCACAACTGAAGCATCAATTGCAAACCACCTATGCTTATCAACATCCTCAATAACCTTTTTCTTCTCATCCACACTCCCTAGAGGAATCTACATTAACTTCTGTTAATTAAATTACTGTTTCATCGTATAATTATAAGATATATAAGAAGTAACAATGCTAAAATACCTTGATCCTCCTCATCTTATCTGTGAACTTTGAGTTGAATTCAAATATATCAGTAGGAGAGATTGTTTTAGTGTTTGGCTCCTTTATAAGAATTTTATATTTTGCACATGACAGAGAGTGGAGCACCCTAACAACATCGTCATCTGACAAGTTCAACTGACTCATAATTTCTTGTAACTCAACCGGTCTGATGAATTGAACAATAGTAGTGCAGAAGCCTGCGCCAGTCCAAGTCCAAGTCAAAAGGGGTAACTTTACACATAAACCATCTATCCCCTATTAGTATCCGCCAGTCCACCTGTCACGTCATATGACAGGCGATAAAAGGTCATATGGGTTGTATGGGTCTGTTAGAACTTAGAAGTCACATCAGTTATTTCTGTCAGTCAAAACATCGGGCCCATACAATTTGGCCCTCATAGGAGTATAGGACCCATATGACAATTTTTTGGCATGTCATACAGCCCATGTACCCATTTTCTCTATGTCATACGCCCCTATGATATCTCTCCCACTATTAATCTACTTAAGTTGATTAAAAAAAAACATTTTTATAAGAGAAACCTGGTAGGTTGTGACAATGAGCTCCATAGATTTTGGTTCAAATTTCCCATTTATGTTGCAGGTACCCAATGAATATATCCATGTAAGTTTCCTGTCCTTTGCTTTTGTTTGATAAAATTCTCTGAACACCTCAACACACTTCACCTAAATTAAAATAATAATAATAATAATAATAATAAAACAGTATAAACATATTAGTACATAACAGAACAACAAAACAATAACTCGGATCTTTGTTTTCAGGAAAATGAAGTTAATGTTGTAACCATTTCTGCTGGTAGATTTAAGTCAACAGATTTGTAACTTGGCCAGAATCCAGTAGCCAACACAGTGACGCTTAAGTCAATCCCAAGGCTAATATTTGGTTTATTGCTCAAGTACTTCTTAAAGTGGGATTGGTTTTTTTTGCCAATGCCAAATCACTAAACTGAAAAAACAGCCACAAAAGACAGATTACAATTCTGTAATGTGGGTATTGCAGAATATTTGAGCTGGCATATGTTTATGATTTATCTCAAATGGGTCAGATGGGTAAAATGGATGGAAACATGCAAATGGGTTGAACGAATTAAGCGGCTCCAAATTCGTCCTGAGTGTTATCTTATATCTGAAGTAATATCAATTTTCTATCATATTTGAGACATTTAACCATTCATAAAAAGTTAGGAACTTAGAACAAAAAAGGTTCCAAATCAGCCTGAACCAAACAAAAAACGGTATGTGTTGTCCCAGATTCATATTGACCCTAACACATCCACCTAACTGGCCTATTACCACCACAATAAAATATGAATATGACTAAATTACTTATGCATACTTACCATTCCCTCTATCTTTAATGTGAACTGACCGCCAAATCGCTGCTTCATCTTTGTCAGTATACTTTTCTCATACTCATCATTGTCACTCTTGTCAAACAAAAGCCGCCGAGCCAGCTTTTTCCTGGCAGTATAATACATTTTTAGGACAGCTGGAAATGTTGATCCATGTACTTATCTCTGTTTTGGTTCGATTATGATCTATCTTTAACAGGTAAAACAAGGAAATTAACTTATAAGGAAACAGGTCGAATGGACCAAAAACCTTACAAAATGTAGTTTTAACACTCATTAAAAAAATACATTATTATTAACGGTTTTACCTATAAAATTCAGCAAATAGATCTCTATCACTGATGTAGGCAAGCTGCTTAACAACCTGCACATTGATTAAAAGACTTAAATGCCAGCCTGTAATCCTGCATTACCACTTCTATAACAAGAAAAATACCTTCTCAAATGTATCCTCAACGGCTTCATCACTCAATTTCTCACTTCCACGCTTCTTAAGAATATTATCACAGAACGTAGCAAGTACCTCTGCACTTGAGCTTCCAGCAATGACTTTATTGCAGAATATTTCAAATGTTTCTCCAAGTGCCTACACATGAATTTGAAAACAGAAAACAGTAAGAAAACAAAAAAAAATATATTAATTGTTTCTCCAAGTGCCTATACCTACCTTGTGAAAGAGGATATTGTTATCAAAACAGCCATTTACATATGTCAAGTACTTATCCTGGTGCTCAAACACTTTTCTAACAAAAACCTGAATACGCACGCAGCAGGACACACATAAGTTTCTGCTCATAAATAAATTATCATGATTACAAATTCTAAAACTCCATATTATCATGATGATTACCTGTTCTTGCAAACCAACCACGTCTCTCTTTTCAGTCTGCAAAGAATCAGACAAAGGCTAAATGCTTAAAAAGATTGTGAATTGACATTTTTAGTATGCACAAACTTTCTTGCTACTTACAGCATCCTCTGTTTGTTTAACCAATGCTGTACCTTCAGCAGCGACATACTGTACAGCATAGGGATACATATGAAACAAGAAGCTTGAAAAAGAACACATAAGAAAGCAATAAATGTGTCCAATATTACAAACCTGCTTAAACATATTAGATACATGAGCTAGTCCCCGGGGTATCTTTGAAAACAGTCTGTACATCCTTGATAAATCAACAACCTAGACATGGAGTAAATGGTCAGAACAACGATACAGGTGTAACAAATATTTTTTTTTTTTAATAAAAAGATTATTGAGCAGTGCATACCTTGTCATCTCTGAGCAATGCATGAAAACCAAAGTGCTCATCTTGAAGCAATTGAGTTGCATAAACAGACAACAGCTCATGTTGAACTTTCTACACACAACCAATAGGATATATACGCGTTATACAACTATCAAGCATAGTAAGAGTTTTGTAAAAAAGAAACAAACCTGAAGCAGCTTTGGCTCACTGCTGCTATGAAGATAAACTAAAACTCCGTCCTTTTCCCTTTTTAGACAGTCCTCTGCCTGAAAT
This sequence comes from Ambrosia x helenae, assembly GCA_030844895.1. Classification (NCBI taxonomy): domain Eukaryota; kingdom Viridiplantae; phylum Streptophyta; class Magnoliopsida; order Asterales; family Asteraceae; genus Ambrosia; species Ambrosia x helenae. Next base: position 17,855 of record JAUTDX010005797.1, read on the forward strand.
TCCAAATAAATAAGATGTGAAATTAAAAGTTCCATTTCAAGATCAAATAAGAAGATGTCTACTTTGAGCATATAATCTGGACAGGAATCTTCTAAGATCCACTTTGAAGCCTTGCGTGAATAATACGCTGCTGTATCTTTCAGCATGGATGATTCAAAATCATTCTCATAGTACTCCATTTGTCCATTCCTATCTCAACAAATATATCCAGAACATTCTTCAGTAAAGCTTGATCAATCTGCTCGCCTTCACGCTCTTGATTAATCTGATCACAAAATCATCATTAGATATCCCAATCCAAAACCAACACAAAAATGTCTTTACAAAAACCCAATAATTTAATGCATACCAGAAATATCACTGCATCTCTCACCTTCCCTTTCACCTCTGCATAGACCTACCACAAAAGATCTCAAATCACGCATAAGCCATAACATTTGTAGAATGTTGAATACTATTTCCTAAAATACCAGATTACGGAAACAAGCAAATGCAACGTCATTTAGTGGCGGAGAGATCTTCTCAAGATGAAGTAGCGATCAAGGTACTTGAAGTTTTGCGTAAGCCACCGAGTCATGACTTTATGATTCGACCACCTTCTCACAAACTCCTGAGCAAGAACTCATCATGCTTCTCTCTTATACAAGGTACACCTGCATATAACAACAACAACAACAACAGGAGTATTTCTATTGATCGGTCATGTCATATAGGCCCGAATTGGACATCCAATTGCTTCGATTTGAATTATCCGGAGAATGCCTTGGCAAACATCTACACCCAATGGCATAACCAGCAGTGGCGAAAATTATTTTCGGGGGGGCCGAAAGTCACAGGATCCTTAAAATGGAGGGGCCGGACTTAATACGTATAAATTTTTGGACGAAAAAAGCGTAAAATTACACTACTGAGCAAAATTACATGACGGACGGATGGACGACCGATTGTCTATCACTAAGTTTTTGCTTTTTCCATCAGGTCCAGTTAAGCGTTCAGGTCAGGTGACATAATATAAATAACTAATAAGAATTCGTCAAATCAATATTAAAAGTTATTAAAACCTATAGAATGTACAGGTAATAATAATAAAACAATTAGTTATAGATACCGTTGAAGTAATGTAGAGTTGTAACGACTCCTGATACTTGTCATACAACTGGGAGAGTAATCATGTGGAGGTTTTTGACTGCACATGTTGAAGATGGTTCTGAAACAAATATGCATACAGTAAGTTATTATAATAATTATTATTATATAATAACTAATAAAGAGGAATAAAAAAAGATAGATCGATAGATAAATACGTGTAGAGCATCATGTATTCCTCTGAAGTGAACTGTGGTTCAGGAAGGCCTTCTAGAATGTTCTTGAGCTTTGTAATGCCTTGCTGAATGAAGTTCCATCCTTGTTCAAATGTTATCACGTTCATAATGGTTACAGCTCTGAACGTCAATCAACACATTATTATTATGATGATGAAGAAGAAGAGAATTATGCGAATAACAAGTTATATAGGAATTAATTAGCGATGATTAACAGCTGTAGAGTGAATGTAGAACCTAAAACACGTTCTGACCTGTTGATCAATCAAACTATGACGTTCCTGAAGAAAACAGAGTTTTGACGAGCAAGGGTTTTTAGAAGATGACCAGGGAAGAAGGAAAAAATTATATAGTAGTCCGTCAAAATCTTTTATTGTGGCTTTGGTCTAAAAAAAAATTCCTCATTCTAATCAGTAACGGATCTAGAAATGAATTTCACTAGTAACGTTTTTCATTTTAGTAGCAACGTTTTTCAAATTTCGTAAAAAAAAAACAAATTTTCCACTACGCGCGCGAAGTTGAGCAGCAACGGACGCAGCACCTAGTTATACACTAGGTCCGCCCCTGATTCTGATACTGTTCAAATTGCTAACTCTGTTAACTTTCATTGTTAACTCAAGGGTAAACTCGTCAGGTATGAACTGGTATCAACAAAAGCGTTAAGCGGCTATGATACAACTAATAGGACGATTATCGTGTGGTATGAGCATCAGGTGGAATTACGGGGGCAAAGGTTCATGCATAACAATTTCTCAATTTCTAGACCCTTAGAAAAGGGTTGCGACATATCACATTGTCCGTTTATCTGATGTTATCCAGTTATAACTTGCCTTATTTTGAAATGAAAAATCCCGGAATGTATAGGATTTTTTGTTTATAAGAGCATTCACATCAGGTTCGTCATTTTTATCCAGTTATGTAGCGTGTATATAAATTCTATGTGTGAGTTGCTTTATTTGTGTTTTGGTAAATAAAAGACATTTTGCATGGAGCATCAACAAACGTTGATGAAACCACCACACAAATGAGAAGGTAATTATTGAATTACTTATGATACTAATCTACTATATTTAGTCAACATTCAGTAATATAAATGTTAGCAAAACTGAATCACGTTTCTTACATGGAGGTGTAACAATAGATGATGAAACAAGCACATAAACCTGCAAAGGTAAATTATTCAACTTATTATGTTAGTACTATATTTGGTCAACATTTTCAGTAATACGAATGTTAGTGAAATTGAATTATGTTTCTTACACGGGCAATAGTAGATCCAGATAAAACCAGATCATGAACCTTGCCAAGGTAAATTATTCAATTAATTATGTTACTAATTTATCATTTTAGTCAACGTTTTTTAGTAATATAAAGGTTACAAAATCAAGTAATATTTGTTACAACGAGTAACATCATATCTTGATAAAACTAGATCAAGAACCTACAAAGGTAATTTATTTGATTAATTATTATTTTACTAATCCATAATATTCAGTCAATATTTTTAGTCATAAAATATGATCAACATATAGTATAGTGATTAAGGATGCCCATGTTACAACTTTTTAAAACACGATAATTCACCCATGTGGTCTTTTGATCCTAATTTTTCACACTCAAATTAACCATTTTTAAGAAAGTTTTGGTCGTTCAATCTCACAACACAGCAAATAATATTGCAGTTTTTTCTTCACATAGTTACGTAGAAATCAGTTCTTTACTTTATATTAGCAGCATTTGTCAACCTTTTTTGTATTAAGGTTGTGAAGCTTTCAAAATTGTTCCATCATCTTCCAGGTTGCAACATTTATTCAAACAAAAAATTGTCAAAAGTTAATATAATAAATAAAATTCATATATTCATCACAATGAAGCCTTTCTAGGGTATGTATCCAAATTCATTCTATGATGGGTCGTTAAGTATAGAAAGAAAGTTGTTTTGTTATGATTTGGGTTATAAAACACACAAAGAAAACTTATGACTACCTAAACTTAGCAAGACTAAACCAAATTAACCAAAGTACCAGTCCTCCTGACCCGGTCCATAACAATGCCCATAACAATATGGTTATGTAAAATTTTTTATAGTTATAAATCTCCAGCTGCAGTTATAAGATAAAACGACTTAGTGTGAGTACAACAAACAATTATATGTAATGAGTAGCACCAACTTAACCAGTGAACATTCATGTCACAAACGTTGGGAAACCAGTACCTTCTATTAAGTTTCCTCGGATCAAACTTTGCATGCATGCTCACCTTGTTCACTAACCAATTTAATCAATAGTATAAGTAGTAATTAGCAATTACAATCAAACCATGGTTCCACAAGTGGTTGAAGTTAATAACTAAATTGAACGGAACAATGCATACACGTAGATGTGGTTTTGTTTCCCGCCATATCACGCAGACATTCGAGTAGTTATATGCTATATAAATTAAATTATAAATTATTAAAGCAAAAAATAAAAAAGAAAATCAATCAAATTTGATTACGACTCCTAAGAATTGGGGGGCTGGGTGTTTTAAGTCTAGCAGATGTTAATATATCTCTGCTAGCGAAGTGGTCTTGGAGATTTAAAGTGGAGTACAATGCGGCGTGGAGAAAGATTAAGAAGGTATTCATGGTGGGAGAGGTTTATGGTGTTTTTTGCGGTGTCAAGATCCTTGTCAGGCTGCTGGAAGACGATAGTGAATGCTTTGGAAGCTGTAAGGGTGGCGGATAAAGAGGTGAATCAGCTGATGAGAGGCCTGCTGGGCTCGGGAAATAATATGCGTTTCTGGCTAGACTACTGGGTTGGCGATTCTGTGTTAAAGGAGCGATGGCCAAACCTGTTTCGTTTGGACAGATTCAAGTCCTGTTTGGTTCGAGATAGGTTTCTTGTGGCAGATTCTGTGGTTACTGTTAAAGCCGACAGTTTGAGAACCTGAGCACAGTTGAAGCGATTTCAGAGTTCCAAGATTTACAAAGGCTGATGTCGGAGATTCGGTTCACGGATTGGCCTGATACCTGGGAGTGGAATAGGAACAAGGGTGGCCCTTTTTCAGCTAAGGAGTTCAGGCTGCTGCTGCGGCCTGAGAGGCTTCAGGGGGGGTTGGATGGGATCTTGCGCTACTTTAGCTGGGTTGGCTGGGTTCCGATAAAGGTTTGTTTACTAGCTTGGAGAGCAGCTAAAGACTGCTTGCCCACGCGTGCAGCCCTGGTACAGAGGGGTTTAAACTTGCAGCAAGCCTCTTGTCCGGTTTGTGGTGCAGCGAGGGAAGACAGTAACCACTTGATGGTGGGTTGCCGTTTTTCTTTTGAGGTGTGGTGGGTGTGTAAGTGGTGCAGGATTGACCCTTTCTTTGCTTACGATTATGAAGATGTGTTATCTCTTTACAATAATGTTCATGCGGGGAAGTGGAGAAAGAAAATTATCGTGGTATTGTGATGATTACTTCATGGGCTATTTGGAAAAACAGGAATGCCAAGGTGTTTCAAGATAAGTCGGTGAAGGTGGCGGATGTGGTCGCGGAAGTTAAATCCAAGGCCTTTTTATGGTTAAAGTATAGATCTAAACATAGTGATATGTTTGGAATAATTGGGTCAATTACCCCTTGTATATGCTTGTGTAGTTTGTGTTGGCGGTTCTGCTTTTAGAGCTTGCCTGTTTTTAATGAAAGTTAATCTTCAAAAAAAAAAATCAAATTTGATTAAACCTGGCTCCCACCACAAATACTAAAAAACAAAAACAAAAAATTCAATGCTTACAAGTTACAACAGCCGATGATGTTGATAAACCAGTGGATTAGTACTATTTATTGAATTATGAACAGATGATGATGATGTTATTCGAACCGAACTGATAGATTAAAGTTACGTTTAATGATGGAGTTGATGATTATTAACATAAACTCCAACCAGGATGAAGTTTTATGATTATTATCCCACCAATAAAAACTGTGTCACATCATTTGTACTCTGAAGTAGCCCAAAGTAGTCCCATCACCGAAAATGTCCAAGCCTCAAGTAGCCCCATCACTTTTTTTCTTTTTTGATATTAATTAATTAAAACAAAATAAAACCAAATAAACATTCATTCAACAAAATAAAATAAACGTCAATACAATAAAATAAAATATGAAACATAACATAAAAAATAAAACTACTCCTCATCCGACTCGAGGCCATCCATCGGCCAATTATATGCTAACGCAATTTCCCGTTTACGAGCAATAACCAATTTCTCATCGGGCCGTTAAGATGGTCATGCGGTGATGCGGTTTGTTAAAGAAGTCGAAGTCGGTGTTAAAATCCATTTTCTGAGACTCGCCATCTGTGCCGCGAATAACGACATATACTCGTCCGCGACTTTCTTTTTCGTTTCCGCCATCTCCTTAATTGTCGTTTCTTTACTCTTGGCGTACTCAGAAAATGTTTCGCCCAATCCACTTTTGTAACATCCGGCCCCTCTCACCACCAATATTGTCCGCTTTGCTTCGATGGGTTGCCCATCCAGAGCTCACGGATTTGTTTTTGGCTGCTCCGGTAGAGACTTCCCAGGAGGTCACCCATCCTGGTACTGCTCCCACCTGAACACGCTTAACTGTGGAGTTCTTCTCTCATCCACTAACATCTAAGCAGTCAATATCGGTGATATCTCGGTGCTATCTCGGTTATCGGTCATAGGGGCTTATCTCGGTCACAAATATCGGTCCCTATCTCGGTTTCGATAATCTCGGCCGATATCGGTGATGTATCGGCCGATATCGGTGATATATCGGTTGTATCGGTGATATATCGGCCGATATCGGTGATATATCGGTTGTATCGGTGATAATATCGGTTTGGTGTTTTTTTTGGCCTATTTTGATATATATATATATATATATATATATATATATATATATATATATTTATATATTCTTTAATTACCGATATCTCCCGCGATAACCGATATCCCAAATATCGGTGCTTGACCGATAACCGATATTTTACCGCATTAACTGCTTAGACTAACATTAAGCCCCAAAACGCGTTGGTGATTTAAGAGGCAATGGATTGAACAAAGGATCTTTCCTGGCCACGGCCGACGTGTGATTTTCCTAGGCTGTCACAACTTTTGCTAGACGACCCGACTTGTTTCCTTTCTCGTCTCCTAGGCTGTGTCGGGTTACTGTCTTCGTTTAAGTCCGGCACCGACCCACCGGATCCCATATCCGCGTTTCCTGTAGAAAAGTACGATCCGGATTCTGACAGCCTTCTTCGCTTATCCGAAACTACTTCTCGACTCCTCGTTCATCAACGGGACTTTCGACCACTTCTCACTTTCTTTAACAATCTTCCACGTCCCTAAATGTTTGAAAGACTTCTTTGCTTTTTCTTGATAATCATCTAGCGCCCTTGTCATGGACATCTACCCCGGTGCAACCGCTTTTCTAGATCCGCTCCTATAAAAATAAAAATTACAAATATATTTAAAGGTCGAATAATGGTTTTATAAAAATATTCAAAATAATATAAAGGAAAAAAATTAGTACAGCTTGAATGTAAAAGCCTTGAACGAATCCAATTGCGTCACCATTTTACCCCACTTTGAACGAACTTGATGAGTGGTGCAATTGGAACCACCAAGTAGTTCGTTGTAATGCTTTAACACCGCAGCCTATAAACTACTAGCACTCCGTTCGTTTCCTTTCACCCGATCGACCGAAACATGTACAAATGCTTTCGCCAAAGCAACTTCTTCATCATGACCCCAATCGGTTCGCTCAGCGCGACCAACAAATTTTCCTTTTTTCTTTCCCTTGGGTCTTCTCGAACCTCAACATCTTCTCCAATCTCCTCCTCTTCTTCATCTTCATCTTCAAATTGGGTTTCGGGAACGGCTTCATCATCATCATCATCAGCTTCTTCTTCAAACACCTCAAAAATCTTCTCCTAAAATGTCGTAAGTGGGTGGGGGTTGTGTAAAATATCCTTGTGGTTGAGTTGGGGTTGTGTATGCACGCTATCATGAGGAAAAAATTGTGTGTTGTATGTCGGGCCATACAAATTGGGTGGGGTTGTGTAAAATATCCTTGTGGGTTGGATTGTGGTAGTCTAGGCCAATATAGATCACCTTCAAATTCTCCTCGGTTCGCACCTCGTGAGCTTGAACCAACGACCATTTTTGCTTATCCATGCCAATATTGTTTTTATGTTAAAGATTGAATATGGTTTGGATTTGAAATGGTGAAATGTGTAGTAAAATGGGATGAAATGTTGTGGTTTATAAAGGTTTTTTTTCTTTTAAATCCCAAACGGTCATATCATTTATTGTTTTTTTTAAATCAACGGTCATATGCATTAAATGCCCAACGTTCACTTTTGTACAAGCCCCATGTTCCTGTGGAAGCCTCGAATTGAAGCGAAATTTGTAGCCCGTGGCTAACTAAGCCAAATCCAAGTAGCCCCAAGTGCCCCGTCCTACCTAACTTCTTCAAGAAGTCAATAAGTTAGAACAAAGTGATTGAGTAATTGTTTGAAAAAAGAGTTTTTATGAGATAATTTACAAGTTAGAAATTTTGACTTTTTAATTAAGGAGATAAGGAGATGGAGAGTCAAACATGCCCTAATTAAACACGGTAATTTTGAACTTAGTGAACCGATTTTGAAACCGGTTTGAAGGAATTAAGTTTGGACCCGACCTGAACCATAGCATTGTAATTGGGTTGTAACCCTATATCTTGAAACTGGTTTGAACCTAGTCAAAATGAATCGGCTAAAAACCCAGTTTCAAATCTGTCAAACCCGATTCTTTCCACCTTGAAACCGGGTTAGCACCTGTACGGATTTCACCAAAAACCGGGGTCGAGTCTCTTTGACCCGATTGAACCCGGTACGGGACAAAAACCCAATCGTACACCTCTCCTTGCATCTCAGATAAAACTTTTTAATCATTTATTATCACATCGTTTTTATTTTTTTATTTTTGTAGTTGAAAGATAAATATATCAGAGTAGAAAGAATCGACTGGGTTATAAAAAATTATATATTAATTAAAAATAGTGTTGAATATTTTTTTTTAATTTCAAAAAGTGAAAAAAAACATCACCACTAGACCAAAGGTCTTCTATCAAGTCAAAATCAGACTAAAAAATGTCTTTGATTGTCAAAAGACAGCCCTACAGGATCCAAATTCGGTTACAAAGTCTATGATGAAGAGGTTGCATTCTAAATCAGTAACAGCAAGTTATGTATGAAGTTATAACATCAATATCCTATAATAAAGCCTCTCCATATTCTCATCTCATCCTATTTGTTTGTTTTGTATAGATAGGTCAAAATTGATGACAACAAGTTATTTACTGCCTCTTGTTGCCTTGACGATTTACAGCCTCGCGTGCCTTTTGTACCAAACACACAAATTCTTTCACATCCTGAAAACTGAAGTTAACAACCCGTTTGACTGAAATTGTCATCTCTTTGTTCTGAGCTTCTTCTATAACTGCACTAGCAGATTTGTAAGCATTCTGCGCTTTCATAGAAGCTTCCATTGCAACATTTACATCACTTGTCTGCAAATTAATTACAACAAAATCAGATAATCAGTTTTGATAAAAATAATATAATGTTTAAATATATTTAGAGTATGAGCTTACAAGATCAAGCAGCCTTGTAAAGTTGGCTTGATTTTTAACGACTAGATGGTTTTTTTGATGCGCAATGGTCTTAGATGACATGGTTTTATCCATTGTTGCTTGATTGTTTAAGTTATCAACATCAGATGCAGAAGATGATGGTGACTCACCTGCATGGGTCAAATAAATTTAATATATTTGTAATAATAACAAAAAGATAAATTTGGGAAATACCTTGAGTAACCATTTGCATACTTGTTTGCAAGTCTTGCCTAGTCAACAAATTCTTGCAATAGACTATCCTCATGCATGCAACTTCCATGCATTTATAGGCCAGTATTGAAGCAACCATTTCTTTTCGTTTCTCATATTCTTCAGCACAAATTCTGCAAATTATTAGAACTCATGAGCTAAAGTATTGAAAAAATGTTATTTGTAACCTCATGATATGTAATACAAAAAAAAGTAAATAATAATAATAATAATAATAATAATAATAATAATAATAATAATAATAATAATAATAATAATAATAATAATAATAATAAAGCAGTTAAAGCTTTACTTGGAAAGTTTGGCAGAAGTGGTATAAACATTGATTGTATCCTCTCCTTTTGATTTGCTACAGTCAACATTGCAGGCCTCCAGAAGAGAAGCAGCACAAAGAAACTTCAAAGCAGAGTCAAAGTATGCATTGCTACACTCATAATCAAATCCAGAAATCTGCACAGATTAAATACTGTTATATAACCTGACATATAATTTTTAATGAAAAAAAATACAAACTTTTAAACGGTCAGCATAGTCTTTTGACTCCTCGGCTCTTTTGAAAGCAGTCAAAGCAGTTTGACTTTGACTAGATGCAAACTCCTTCAAGAAGCTTGTAACACTGAGATTACCACAATCAGTCACAAGACTTGTATGATTCTGATTAGCAGCAACTCCAGGATGTTTCATAACCTTCGACCGATTTTGACCAGTACGATCAAATGCTTGAACCTCCACTTTTAGCTCTACCTCATTTGAGTCCCTTATTTTTGATATATCACCCAAAGATACCTTTTTAGATTTTATTTTAACAACTGGGTTCAATGCTGGCTGCCCATATCACCCAAGTTTGCTTCAGATTCAGCATGCTTCTTGTCAACAATCGTACGATCGTTAATGATATTAGAACTAACATCCACTTCAACCCTTCGCATTTTATTAGGTTGACTTGTCAACGGATCAGACGCTTTTACCTTTACTCTTTGGAAATTAGATCTTTCATCTTTCTCTGTAGCACGATTGACGCCTGTTGTATGTTCCAGATTATGACTATTTCTAATCTTTAGGGCTTCTTTACGTTTTAAGTCCGCTTTGCCACCAATTCTCTGACTTTGACTTGCAGCAATGTCCTTTCTTTGCATTTCAGTCCTAACATGAGCTTTTTTTGAAATAGTTTTTCCAACAGCAAGTGAAACCTTGCCCGGATTAAAAGCACTAATAGGAGATGACAAAACTGCCCCTACTGGTGACTCTGTTCTTTCTGCACGCTAGTCCTTTTGCAAGAACCGGAAACTATTGAAGAACTTGAATTTGCAGCAAGCAAACACCGCTCAGATTCCAAATCATTTTTACAAGTGGTTTTGTATCTATGCTGATTTTTCTCATGATTTTTGTCAGCTGAATTCTCTTTACTAGCTGGTAATTTTATTTTCATTGTTATTCCTTTATTTAAACATATGTCTCACTAGACTTCTTTACCTCCGTCTTTAACCTCTTCTCTTTCTTTTTTATTCTATTCTCACTGTTTTCAAATATGTTTGGATAAGCTTGACTTTCTTGCCAGTCTTTCAATTTCCTCTTCTTCGCATGAACTTCCACCTCTTTATCCAATAAATTATTTTTGGTCCATGTTTTGACTGAAACTACCAATCCACCTGTGGGCCGATGACTTCCATTGCTAGAGTTAAGCTGCTCACTTTCAGTCTTGGTCATTATTGAAGTTACAGTCGACCCTGTCTTCCTTTTCAGCTTTTTAGGTCTCACATCACCTGAAAACATATTTCAAAGGGACAAATCAGTACTTTCACATAATTATCACATTAAGCTACGGATTTGTAAACCTTTTTCCTTGAGCAACAGTTGGTTGCTTTCGCTCAATCCTTTGGTTTTCTGTCTATCATGCTGCTGAGCATCCATTGATAAATGTGAAGTTTCAATCACACTGGAGCTGGTACCTTCAGGTAGTTGAGACTTCTTTTCAAATTTATTAACCATGATCTCAGACTGAACATTTGAGTTTTTATGTTCAGAATTCCTGATATTACCCCTACCATCGTTACATTGAAGGATCTCTTGACTCTGAAAAACTAATTGAAGGTTCATTTCCTGAACGGCTCTTGTGGTTTCATCCTCACCAATATCACAACGATTCCTTCCAGGCCTACACAAATACAAAAAAAATAAAAATAAAAAACTTTTTCAAAAAAATGTTAGAATATAAAATATAAGAACAATAGTAAAGAACTCACAGCCATGTTGACATGCTGCAAAGCCATTTATCAGGCAGATTATGTGGCTCGATACCAATAGGTAAGAGGCGCCACTTCTCGCAACGATCACAACCTACCCAATTATCAGGAGGGGCAGCAGGGGCCACTACCATTTGCTGAGGGGCCACTTCAGCAGGAATTGCATTTCCCGCAATATTTTCCGCTTTTATTGCTCCATTGTCAGTGTCAAATATATCTTTATAGCTATTACGTACCTTTACAATATCTCTTAAAGCACTTTTCTTGTCTTTCATTACTCCAGAGAGACTAGACCTCACGTTTTCCTTTCTGTGAATGCCTGTTAACTTATTTTTTCTTTCAAATAACAGTTTTGCATACTATTCGGTGATTTTGCTTCTTCTGGTTCACAATTGATAGCTTTAGGACCAACTTTCTTTTCAACGCGATCTGTCTCATGTTTAACAAGTGGTCTTTTATCATAGCTATCATCCGACTCGTTGCTTGTAAAATCAGGGCAAAACAAGTGGTCTTTTATCATTTCTTTTTTTGTTTCTTTTATCTTCAAAGGTACATCTTTCTTAGCTACTCGATTTGCTTCAGATGTTATAGAATCAGATGATGGTTTGACTTTAACCTCACTAATCAACCCCTGATTACAGTCAACAGAATCCGGTTTCATGCTTTTTTCTATAAATGGAGCCTTGTCACCCTCAAAACCTGCATTTTTGTCTATTGAACTTGCTTCCTTCCCTTCCGTCTGCTTCACTTCTTCAAGAACAGATGATGAATCATTGTCAACAATAGAAAAACTTGTTTGTCTCCCCATGATCAAAGGCATAACCTTATTCTTTAAGCAAAGCAAACTCCCATGTAATGGGGAGAGCAGCCGGTTTCCAGGGACAAATATAGAACTCATATCCTACAGAATGGTAACAGAAAAGAGAAATTAACAAATACAAATATAATAAACAATACTATGATGCACATGATTAAACTTACATGTAGTATGCTACCCGGAGAATTACAGGGGATGTCATGAGATTCAATAGAAGGGTCACCACCATCCACGGGATTAATGCTCGTTGAGGAAGATGGGGTAAGAAGTCCAAGACCACTATAAATTTCATCATTTTTAATTGCAGGCTTATACGAACCGACCTTAATTCGTACCTTTAGTGACCTTTGTCCAGTTGGATTTACCAAACTACTAGTGGTGGTTTCATTTTTTGATAGAAACATTTCACCACGCAATAAACATGTATCTTTGCTCACCATGTCATCAACAGATGGAGCAGTTTGATCAACAAATACATCTCTACAGTGCAATGCAGCTGGTTTAACAGGGTCTACCAGTGTGACTGGATTTACAGGATGAGCACCCTAAATGGTAACAAAAACCACAACTGTCAACAAAAAACATAATTCACATATATATAACAATATAGTGTAATATGTATACCTCCAAACGAAAAACACTAGGTGAACTCAGTTTGTTGGAATTCAGTTCCTTCATATGGGAATGTAGTGTGGGAGGATGCTTATGTGCGGGTAAAAAGGATCCATACGCACCAAATTTGGGCCCTGCAAAGAAATTCGTTATATAGTTGTCCCATCACGTTTCAGATAGAAATATGCTATTATGGGTGGCTTACCCAATATTTCTGCAGACATTCCTTGCTCAAAATCTTTCTGAAAATGACCCAACACATGCTGAAGTCTCTTGTCCTAAAAGAAGCAGAAACATAAACGATAAACGATAAATGTTACTAATGATTACAAAAAAGACAATGGCACATAATAATTGCACAAAACAGTTTATATAGATCAAGCTAAGTTTCATACAAAACCCACAACCATTTTCCTCTGTTTCCTTATATTAAAAGAGTACTAGTCATATTAACACACTGAAAGAGCATCAGTAATATGAATACACTAAGTAAACTATCAGTCGAACTCAAAGTTGAGAAACGAGACAAAACAATAATTCTTTTTTCATGTGATCACTAACTCTCAGTGTAGGTCAGTGAAATGAATCAGCATAGAAGCACAATAAACTTGAATTAACATAATAATACATGCACCGAAACAACTATAGGTCTATAGCCATGCCATGAACAGTCCCATGCTCCCATTTGAGCAAATGCATCTTCAAAGAAGTGAAATAAGATCCAGATTATCAAGAAAACACACTGACAAACAGATTTGGTGTTGATCAATACTTTCCCTATGGATTGAAACTCATAACCATGGTCAGACTGATACACAACAAGACTCGTGTCAATTCATTTCTGAGCTGAGTAAACTGAACCATTGAAAAATATGCAACAGAACTCAAGCTCATGGGTAAAACTGACTATACACATACATTTTAATTATCAACTATCCACAACCTTAATTTGAATAAAGCTCGGATTATAATTCCGTGGTTAACTTTTGACCGTCCATAACTTCAATTCAATGAACCACAAATATTTCCAAAGTGAGATTACAATAGACTACCAAGTACCAACAATTAACAAACATAAACCCAATCAATAATGCAGATTCTTTTCTTTCGGTTATTTCATCCAGCCTACCAAAACAGTATGCTAAAACCCCTACAATAACACATAATCACATATATCTGATACAACGAAATTTGACTCGATTGACCATTCATTCATCAATTATCATAAACAAAGTTCCTAATATTTAACTTCATTTCTCAACATAAAAAATAAAACTTTTACAAAACCAACACAATGCAAAACTCTTACAATGTAAGACAGAGCTATATCAGGATCAATATTTGCATCGTCGTTTAGACGCGCCTCTCCTTCTTCAAGCTCAGTCTCATTCATCATATCTTACCAACAAACCAAACCCTAACCCTAAACTTAACCCTAAAACTACCCCAAAAACCCTAGTAATACTATCCTAAAGTCCAACATAACTGATCACACAACACACATTACTTAAAACCACTCTCCAAACAAAAAAAATAACAGCTTAAGAACACTAAAATACCAACAGACTGACTCAAACCCTAGAATAACTTTAGTTTGTGATGAAAGGAACAACAACAGAACAATTTACGTATACACGTGAATGTAGTAAGACGATTATATAATCGTGAGCTCTGTTCGTTGTTTTAATAACAGTGTTCGTAGAATATTAAACAGAGAGAAAGAGATTAATCGATTGGTGCAAATGATGGGAGGTCTGGATTACTGATTATTAATTTGGTTTTGGTTTTGTTAAGAATGAGATTATTATTATGAAGTTACAACAAAGAGAGAGGGGGGGGGGGGGGGGGGGGGGGGGGGGATGTGAGTTACTGTGGTTTTTGTTTATTTTTATTATATTTTATTATTGGTTGGTTTGGGCTTTTTTCTCATTTTAGGGTCACGGATTTAATACCTTGATATTGATGGTTTCCAAAACATTTTTTTTAATACTAACTAGAGTTTAAAGTTTCACTCTTTCAGGTAAATGGGGCATTATGGTCTAATGTTTGCGTCTGGCGAGACAAACAACTCTCAAACACAACATTAGGTCGCCAGACGATTGTAATCTTTAGCGTATCCACTACGTCCTCATTCGCCACTTCGCACTCCACTGCCACAGCTGTTGACTGTCGAAATGTCTTCGTTGCCGTGTCACTTTCCTTTTCTCGGTTTGTAAAATTATCGGCGCATATATACGGTCCTTCAATTCCTGGCAACAGAAACATGTAAGCAGCAGGCGCTGCCATCAAATTTAATGCAGCCAGGTAGTAGCAAATTGTTTACGTTTGCTCGAAATCCTCGTCAAGAAAATAATGTAGCCATCGTATTTATTACACTTTGGCTTTGCATATAATAAAAAACGATTGGCAGCCAATAAAAGTGAACCACTTCTAATTCTTTCCTTAATGTGGGCCAATCCTTCACGTGCGTAAATGCAATATAATAAAAAAAATATTGAAAAGTGGAGAATGAGTGAGACAAGTTTCGACCCATGTGGTTTCTTTGGGAAAGGAAGCCGCCAACCACTGAGCCAAAGTTTCTTATTGGTTAAGTAGTAGATCAAAAACAATATATGCACATAATATATTCGTGAAAAACAAAAAAAAGGTTGCTAGTGGATATCAGGTGGCATCCACTTAATGGTTTAGTGCATCTTAGCATACCGACACTATTGAAGTGTCTTTAACTTAATATATAAACCATTATATTAGCTTACATGACTATTGTCATGTATGTAATAATCATGTATTACAGCGATTGAATATAGAAAAAACATGTAAATTATAAACTTGTATGTAATCATTATCAATGAAATGAGCCATTATATAAACATTGAAAAAAAAAAATAAAAAGTTGCATTTTTAGTTATTCAAATATAATTTTCTAAGTTTTCACTCTTCACTGAACTCAATAATTCATCTATTATATATCGTTGTAAAAGAATAACACAAAAAAAAATGATAAAAATGTAAGCTATGAGGTTGTAGCAAATGAATTGTAGTATCCACTACGTCCTCATGTCGCCACTTCGCACTCCACTGCCACAACTGGTTGACTGTCGAAACTGTCTTCGTTGCCGTGTCACTTTCCTTTTCTCGGTTTGTAAAATTATCGGCGCATATATACGGTCCTTCAATCCCCGGCAACAGAAACATGTAAGCAGCAGGCGCTGCCGTCAATTTAATGCAGCCAGGTAGTAGCAAATTGTTTACGTATGCTCGAAATCCTCGTCAAGAAAATAATGTAGCCATCGTATTTATTACACTTTGGCTTGCAATATAATAAAAAACGATGGCAGCCAATAAAAGTGAACCACTTCTAATTCTTTCCTTAATGTGGGCCTCTCCTTCACGTGCGTAAATGCAATATAATAAAAAAATATTGAAAAGTGGAAAATGAGTGAGACAAGTTTCGAACCCATGTGGGTTCTTTGGGAAAGGAAGCCGCCCAACCACTAAGCCAAAGTTTCTTATTGGTTAAGTAGTAGATCAAAACATATATATGCACATATATATTCGTGAAAAACAAAAAAAAGGTTGCTAGTGGATATCAGGTGGCATCCACTTAATGGTTTAGTGCATCTTAGCATACCGACACTATTGAAGTGTCTTTAACTTAATATATAGAACCATTATATTAGCTTACATGACTATTAGTCATGTATGTAATAATCATGTATTACAGCGATTGAATATAGAAAAAAACATGTAAATTATAAACTTGTATGTAATCATTATCAATGAAATGAGCCATTATATAAACATTGAAAAAAATAAAAAGTTGCATTTTTAGTTATTCAAATATAATTTTCTAAGTTTCCACTCTTCACTAAACTCAATAATTCATCTATTATATATCGTTGTAAAAGAATAACACAAAAAAAATGATTAAAATTGTAAGCTATGAGGTTTGTAGCAAATGAATTGTAATTAAACTAGTAAAATACTCGCGCTACGCAGGGGGGTTTTGGTCGATATAGGCTCGGATTTGTACGACACCATTATTCGATATACTAACGGGAAGAAATATGCTAAAGATGACATTAATACATGTTTTAAATCGATTACAAAGATATTTCCATAGGACAAATCGTTGTGACGCATAAAGTTAGGAGAAAAATCTTAAAATAATGCTATGTTATGGTTTATTTTATTGAACAATTTTAGAAAGTCCTATAAAATTATACCTAGTTATTTGCCTCATACAACAGAGGCACACACCTAAAGAATCCCAAAAAATTAAGTGGAAATGAACAAAAAAATAATTATGTACCCAAGGCTCGAACTTGTGTTATTGAGGTTATGCACGCGTATCTTTACCAATTGAACCAATTGGCCACAGGGTTACTTTTAATTTTGAATCCCACTGGATGAATTTAATAGATAATTAAGCTAGTGGCAGACCAAAATAAAAAAAAAAAAGAAGGTCCAATTGCATGTTGATACGTAGAAACACCGCTCCAAATTGACAAATCCTGATTTAAAACTGTTTACATTTGTGAAATGTTAGTATATGAAATTCTATTATGTATATGAGTGATATAAAAAACACTTGATATAAATACTATTTTTTAAATAATATGGATAACAAGACTGATACGAATATCATCTTAGTAGTGAAAATATAACATATCTATATATCTATATATCTATATACTATATATAAAGCATGAGGGAAGGATGCCGGTAAAATTAAGTAATTACAAGTTTATATACTTATAGTACAATCTTTAAACAGCATTTGAAAAAGGGTAAAAAGAGAATTTTGCACAAATTTAACACCTTAATTGAGCAAGTTATTTTAGTGAATAAACCACACAAGCACACCAAAAGCCTTTCTCAATTAATATGCCAGCCCCTCATCAATACCCATATCATTCTTAAGCAATTAAATGTTTGTACTTTAAGCAATTAAATTTGTATTTACTTAAATTTTACAGGAATCCCTCCCTCATGCTTTAACGCTCTGTTCCCGAGTTTACTTGAGGAGGGGAAAGAAAGGAAAAGAATCGAAGGAAATGAGAGGAAAGGAAAATAAATAATACATATCCTTTTCTTCCGTTTCTTTTCAAATCGGAAGGAAAACTAAACTAAAGAATTTTGCCTAGTTTTCCTTCCGTTTCCTTTCTTTTCCTTCCTTAAATGAAACTCGGGACACAACATGTTTTGTTTTCCTTTTCTTTCCTTCCTTAAATGAAACTCGGGAACACAATCAATTTTTTCTTCCTTCATTTCCTTTCTTTTCCCTCGTTAAGTTAACTCGGGAACATAGCGTAAATTTTACTTAAATTGAGCAAGTTATTTTAGTGAATAAACCACACAAGCACACCAAAAGCCTTTCTCAATTAATATGCCAGCCCCTCATCAATACCCATATCATTCTTTTGCTTTCATTTTAAACTTGACATTTAATTTTGATATTGAAGGTATTTAATTTTGGAAAATGACGACTCCTTGTAATCTCTTCTTACACCTTCACGTACAAATTCTTCTAAACTGTTGCGATGTACTCCAACCGTGAAGAAACGACGGATTTAAATGACACTTATTGAGAATTGAAACCTATTAAAGATTTTCACAAATCATTGCTGCTTATGGTAAAGAAGCCAAGTTAAAAGGGCTAAAGTTTCGAGATGTTTGTTTTCAAATAGAAAGAATCATGGTTTCTTTGATTTAATATGATTTTTATTTGTTGTTTATTTCTTCTGTTTCTGTTCGTTGACATTAGGTTTACGGAGACAGCGACGAAGAAGAAGAAGTTTGGTTTCCAGAATTGAAGCGAGGTAATGTACCACACCCTTCATCTCAAAGAAATACCCACAACCATTCATGTTTCTATATTAAATTAAGTTCATAAACACTTGGTGTGGTTTTCTTCTAATTT